>CAJNOP010000254.1:29496-54959 GCA_905250075.1 Rotaria sp. Silwood1
TAGCATTTTGAATACTACGGAATTATATCCATGATCGACGCCAGACTGAAAGATTATTCTTCAGAAGCAGACTGGAATTTTTTATTCATGTTCCTACTATTTACTCTTCACTTATTTTTAGAACACTATGTTTATGAAAATGCCTCATGCATATATTAAATCAAAGATATGTTTGCAGAAACTCTTTTACTGTAATCTTTTCTTTTTAACATGAAACAGGAATCAGCAAGAGACGATGCCACAGTATATACCAGAATATAATGCAGTGTTATTCAACACATCACCCATTCTATTTGGAAATGAGCTCATCCACATCTCATTTTGTAAAAAATTTGCAATTGGCGCTTATTGCATAAAACTCATTGACTTTCAATGTTCTTTCCAAATATAGAACTTCCACAAGTTTGGAGTTTTTACGAGAATCGAAGGGTGTGCGTGTAGATGTTCTTCTGCTTTCAGTTATATCCACACCCACAGAACCTAAGTAAAATTAGCATCATATTCGATATATTTTGTCCTGATTCACTTTTCACTGGGGTTAGGACTCTAGCAGAGGCCGAAAAAGAACCGAACCGAAGCGAACTCGAACCACTTCTTAAAAACGACGTCGCACTAAATCAAATCTTATTAGTTTTTGAAAAGCGAATGGATATAGATAAGCACATAAGAAAAATGATTGCTTGAGCTATAATATTTTTTGTGAAATTTTGGTGCTGCTGGTGATTAACATACGACGTTTGAACTATCGTTATACATCAGGAACTAGAAGCGATCAATCTACATTTACAAAAATTTATTAAAATCAGAAATAAACTGTTAAAGAATTAAATTTAAAATAATTTTGCATAAGAATTTCAATTTATTTTAAATTTAAATCAAATTTGCATAAATTAAAAAAGAAATTAAATAGATATAAATTGTATATAAATATGTTTAAAGTAATTTAAGTTCCGTTTGAACTAATTTAAGTTAAATAAAAATTTGTTTTTGTTGTCTATAGGAATAAAAGAAACCTTGTATTTCTCAAGTCTGCTATCAAGGATATATTTATGAGAGTTTTTTAGCATCATTAGAACATAATAGAGGCTAAAGACGGAGTAATGATCGGATTTTAACGTACAATCCCAGTTTCTCTCCTAATTTCTGATCTATTTATTTTTTTGAGTCATGAATTTTAATAATCGGCTTGATAAATTTAGATATAGAAAAATTTACAAATCAAGAAATAAATACTAAAAAGTTTAAATTTAAAATAAATTTAAATTAGCAAGAATTTAAGTTCAGAATAAATGAAGAGGAAAATGAGCCAAATCGAACCCAAGCTAGTGAAACTCGATTCGATTCAATGTTTGGTCTCTAATCAGTTGAGTTAGATATAGAATTTGATTCTGGATCGAATGGTGCTAAATATTAAAACTTATCAGCCACAAGTCTCATGTTCTAGTAAGTGGAAATATAAGAGCAAAGTTTAGAAAGAACTGTCTGGATTACTGTTTGCCATCATCACACTACTTTTATTCGTACTTAGTCATCTATTGTCACTAGAAGACATTAGCTATAAGTTGGACTTTGACTTTCTCGTAAAATTGAAATACCATAACAGCATAAAAATTGCAGCTCAATTGCACAATAACCGAAATGTTTAGTTATGCTTGATACATACTTTACATTTTAATTTATATATACATTGTGCTGAAAGTTTTTTTATTTTGGACAATATTTTGGTATAGGCAATTTCGGTATCCATTTGTTTCCAAAGAATGGTGGAACATGACGAATAAAAAATTCTTGTTTTGTTATATATGGCCCCATTGCTAAAGGTGCAGTTACAAGAAGAAATATATGAGTCATCAACCAGCCCAAATATGAAGGTACGTGAATTGGTAAATGAACTTCTACACAACAGGCAATGCCATGTAAAAGGAAAAAAACAAATGTGGGTACAATATATCGAGTATCATTGAAAGCTATAAGAACTAGATGAACATGAAGAAGACCACTGAGAATAAATACTATCAATGCTGCGATGTTCGATGAAGATAAATACAAACGAATTGGCTGGAAGACAGATTCTCGAAAAACACTGCTGACAAGTTGATTATATCGTCGACCCCAAAATTCACGCAATGATTTAGATATAAATGGAAAATTAGTAAATGATTGAAGTGTATATCGATCTCGAGTGATGAGTCGAACGAGAGCAATTTGAATATCAGACATATATGAAACTGTTAGTACTGATATGTAGTGCATTATTATTCTTTGATAACTATCACTTGGTTTACATGTCAATATCCATCGATACAACCAATGATTTATTGTTACTTTCACGCTAGCCAAAATAATATCAAAAATGATCGGCCACTGATGTTGTGTTGATTGACATGGTACGATCGGAATAAAAATTAGTAAAAACTTGAAGACGAATGAGCTAAATGTTGAAACTTTGCTAGGTGAGAAGACAACCAAGTCTATGAAACGAAACGATAGTAACCAAGAGAATGTAACGATCACTGTGGCAGTGACGTCAAGTTCAGGAAGATTGTGAGTTCCGAAATAAGTCAATAATATACACGGCAAAACAGTTAAGAAACCTCGTAAAAGACTATGATGAATAGAACGAATGAGATAGAAACTTGTAATAAGATACGTTATCCATCCAATGACTACGATTAATAGAACTGTTGTTTCCATATATTCTTTTTCTTTGTCAACGGAAGTTCGAGGTATTGTATACGATGTAATAACAAAGACGTATGATAATGATATATCACTAAATACAAGAAAAGATCTAGATAGAAAAGATTTTCTTTTTTTACATGACAAGTTATAGTTTGTTTTTTTTTCAACTTAGAACTCCATCTCTCTTATTGATAGAAAAGAGCGAAAGAGAGAAAAATAATGTCATAATAATGATAGTCAGAGAGTACCAAACATGATTCGATCTATCCACTTCATCTTCAAAATAAAAAAAAAATCTATTCAAGTGATATAGGACAGGTATATGAGATGTCATTATTTTTCTCTTGGTAATCATTAGGTAGAGTCAATATTGACACTTCGTTAGAAGCAAAAAATTGTTTCGACGATATAGTACGAAATTATTTTTTTCAAAAGACATTTTTCTGTTGTTGTTATGGTAAAAGTAAACTTTCGATGAATCAGCTAATAGAAATAGAAGGAAAATAAGAAGTAGATATGGCACAATTCATTATCTATTATCAGCCGACCTCACAGCTGTAATGCATAACATCAGTTATTCGCAAAGATTGGCGGCTAACTTTTTATGCCGCATTCATTTTAGCTATGTCGGAATGAAAAACAAAAAAGACTAAATTCTCAGAAAAACTTACGTTTTAAAGAGAAATTCGTAAACAAAGGAAACATTATCTGAAGGACTGAAAACCGAATGTTTCGATCTAGTCATAAAATGATATCGTTGCATTAAGACGAGTTCTTTCTAACTTTTCGTCCTCGAAATCATCACGCCAAAAAAGTATATAACAAAAATTCGCGACTAACTACATAAATTGCTGTGTTTCACATCACATACGTAAAAGGGCCATATATTGCATTTATAAAAAATAATTAATAAATAAAAATTTTATTATTTTCATAAACATACCGTAGTCTTCTTTTACATATTCGTAATAAATGAGAAAAAGGAAAAAAAAATTTATTATTTTCTAAAGATGAGTACTGTTGATATTCTTTTTGCTTCACGCATAGCACAAGTCAAATTAGACAGCTAGCCATAAGGGCTGTGATTCGCATCGCAAAAAAACATCTTCGTTATGTCAGCGAGCGCGACATGCAGATATAATTCTTGTTGATGAGAGACAGAAAAATCTGCGGCGAAAACATGCAGAACAAAAAATATAGTTTCCATCTTCCTTCTTGTTGCTTGTTGAGAAGAGAGGAAAATAAAAAAAAAGTAGAGCAGAGGTTCCAAGATATCTATTGATAAAAAAAACATTTACATTGACTATAGGCCTCTTTATTATGCCGACTATGAAGGAATCCATCGCAGTAGAGAGTGTTCCTTGAACAACTTGAAAAATTTTGATTTTTTTTCGCCTTGTATAACGATATTGATAGAGCAAAAGCGACATCTAGCACATGATAATTGCGTATTGAAAACGACCCGACGCTTTCGTTTCAGAGTTCAAAGATAAATATGAGTTACCTTCACTAGCAATAAACTATAATCATGGAGAGACTCATTTGTAAGAGAAATGAATTCAAGACTTACGATATTTCCAGTTATGTACAAGCATTCTGACATAAACTAGAATGAAAAGAATCTTTAGGCAATGAATGCAAAAGAAAACTAAGAGATGTAACGTAATTCTCACAATTTCGAAACAAGAACAGTTCATTGCCCTTATATTCAACCTACCTTGTTCCTTGAGACCCAATCAATATAACAAATTCAGTTGTAGTACGAATATCTATTAATTCATATGAATATTTAAAAATAATTGAATGCCACTTGAACAACGCTGATAGAAACACATATTATTCACTCTAATGTTTCGAATATGAGACAATATGGTATGAGTTTTTGTTTAGATGAGAAAACGTAAATTAAACAACACCCCCATCCATACAAACACATCCGACATTCATACAAAAATTTCATGTTTTTAGTTATTTTACAAATGTTAAAATCATTCAATGAGTTTTGATATTTTGGCTTAATTTTCATGTCATGACTTCGGTTATTTCAAAAAAAAGAATGAGACTAATCGTAATATTTTCATATCATTAGCATTGTTTTCTTAACGTGATATTTGTTATTCTGAAGCAATCAGATTAATTCTATCAGTTTCATGATTTTTGCATTGCTCTCATTGCATGACTTCGACTATTTGGACAAACTAAAATTATTAAATTACTTCCATAACTTTTGTATTATTTTCGCTTCATAATTTCGATTCGTTCTCGAAAAAATGATCATTAAATTAATTTCATTAGTGTTACACTTTTGGACATCTAATATCAATTGTTCTGAAAAAGATCCTTTTCAAAGAAAAATGACTTTAATCAATGATTTTAATGAGGAATGTATCATGTGTGACGGGTTTTCTTGAAAATCAATAATGAAAATGATTATTTCAAATTGAACCTACAAATCTGTCCATATATAGATATATCAGTTTCTTAAGACATGGAAGGTGTTAGGATAGAAACCATGTTACGCCCTACTATTTCTAAAGTTGGTGAAGTATTTTTAATATTCTATCTATGTATGTGACGATAGAGCAAAATGAACTTTGGAAAAGTTCACGATGTAACCATTTGAAGGATGACTAGCCCAGAGTTGTACAAAAATGTTTGGGTAGAAATAACCTCCTAAGTGGATAGCTAATTACATCAGTTGAAATAAAAGTTAGTTCTTCATTCTATTATTTTTATAACGAGATTTTCATATACTATTAATGATTTTCATGGAAAATTAACGATTTTCATGCGGTAAAATTTTGACTTTCACCGATGATTTCAAAAGGCATAAAAAATGCTGCCAGTTTCATCATCAAAAATGTCATTTTGTGTCGTCCTTTTTCTGTCGAAAACTTTCCATTAAATTAACATTTACGCTGTGATCAATTATTTTTGTTTCTGATCTGTCTTCGTTATCTCTAGAACAGCTACTCATAATTCAGTAGAAGATTTTTTTTTCTTATGCTTATTGCTACTTGTAGCTCAATCAAGCAAAACACTTGAAAGGTAAATGGTGATATATCGTGAATTAAACAATTAGTTTGTTTTGTCGCCATTCACTAACATATATGCTATGTTTATTTGTGCATTTCTTTCTCTACCGATGTTTTTTTCTGTTAAGAATGCTGTAAAGCATTGAAGTAGCGACACTGTGCGTCTTCCTCACTCTTTAGAAAAAGTTTCATGTACGTTTTGTTTCTTTTCATTTCTTTCTACAAATAACTGCAAGAAGATAGAAAGACGATTGACATATTGAATAATATTGCTTTTTCTGCAGTTCTCACACGATAGATATTGAAATTTGATATTAGATGAGAGCAGAAACTTCATTATCAAGAAAGTGTAGTAGAGGTTTTTTCGATTCATAAAACAAAAAAAAACAATGAAGAAGTCTAGTTAAGAAATATAGATTTTTTATACGGTTCTTCAATGGATGGTCACATACTACTGTATGATCAATGAAGGCATACAAATCTAATTGAATAGCATCTCCTACTGTGAGTACATCTCAGGGTTGAACACCTCTCTATTTAGATTAATCGTACTCAAATCTAGTGGTTTTTACTATAAATAAACGTCTCCAGGATACAAGAGAGTGGGGGTAGGGGTGAATGTCTCGGTGTGTGACGAATTTTCTCTTTCATTCACACTCACACCCCAACTAGACTTTTGTGCTTCTTTTGTTTTTGAATATAGTTTCTTATATTTGCATCCAAAATGGAGTGTGGCTGATGCAATAATGACAGCACAGGTGAACACTTTGGTATTTGATTATTCAACGGTTCTATTAGGTTATTACTGTGTACATGATATCAATGAATTGATTGATGATGCAGAAAACGAGGACGAATGTTTTTCCATTACTGAATTAAGTCATTTTTTTTACTTCGATCTGTTTTTATTATTCGTTATTCCTATCAATTCTTCACTTGCAACCGCAGCATGTATAGCATTCGGCTACATAATTATTGTACAACTTGGTGATCTATGTACAATTTCCATATTCCGCTATGTAGATTTTATAGTTTTTTCAGCTTTGCCTTTTTCAACGATTGCTGCAATTGTTTACGCTATTGCCGTTGATTTCATCATTCAATATTTACCTTTTGACTGTGAAGATTGATGGCAGGATGTGAGTATAGAATAAGTGCAGAATGATACCAAGACCTGCTTAAACACTTTTCAAGTTCAAGTCTAACTTTTGATTACTGCAAAAGGTTTGATCACCTGTTTTTTGTTTATTTATTTGAATTTTTGAAAAGAGGTCTTTCTTTTTCAATTCTGTAATTTTGTAAAGGATACTTGCCTCTTTAAAAGGAGAGAAGTATTTAGAGATACTGTAGAAAAATATTTACAATAATTGAAAACTAAATCCATATGTTTGACAAATCGATAACTAGTGTATAAGCATCAGAGAAAATAGTGCTTGAACCAAACAAACTAAAAATACCATGGAAAAATTCGAACTTTTACAGGTCATTATGGAGGCAAATCATTTGCTTTAATTCAGATCGCACGATCTTATTAATATATCGCTTTTCTGAAAGTATACAATCAAAAACATCTTGTACACATACGAAACTTCTATGTTCTTCACCAACAACGTAATGCTTATTTAAAATGACAAGCAATCTATGTTATTTCAACTAATTCCCCCTCAAAATTGACCACTCAAAGCTTGAAATCGCTCGATTTTTTTCTAAAACTTTCGTAAGAAATATGTTGCTTACAAAGATGTGTTATTATGGATTTGAAGCAATCTATAATGTGTGTAAGGTTAGAAAATGAATAAGAGAAGGAGAGAGGATTGATATTGCACAAGAACAGAACAAAATCAATAGCGTGACGCATCTCTATCATCTATCGTCTATTCGCGTTGTAAAAGAAAAGATATTTTTTTGTATGCATAAACAAATTATAGCCGATAAAAAGCAGTCACTTCCTTTCAACGATGTATGTATCATGCAGCTGATCAACGAGCATATTTAAATATTGTCACTCGTTCTACTAGTCTCATTTTGATAGGTAAGTGAAATCATACGAAGAGACAAAAGTAATTACTTTTTTTTCCTTTGCTTACTTATTCTCACATGAGCAAGAATCGATGTTTTTTTTTGCGATACGAATGCTGTACATTTTCACATCGTAGGCAAGTCTTATCTAGTAAACCATCTAGACACTTTTCTAATATGTGGATTTATCATGATGTTGAAACATGTAAGAGAATGATTGACGAGAAAACATATCCAGATGTCAAAATGCTTTTAGATCAAGTGTATACACAAACGATAGACCTTAATGAGTTATTAAATACTTTAGAATAATTTGGTTTTTCAGGCTTCCTAAACTGAGATAGGTGCTTATTAACTTCATATATGTAATAGAGGACACTATTGTCACAAGAGTACATATTTTGTGAAATTTTTGGAAAATCTCAGTACCCTCCCCGGACTTCTCATAAGAAACTATCTTATCGAAATGCTAGTACTTTCTCGAGGAGAATTTTTAAAATATTTTTTACGGAGGCTAGTAAATGTTCGACAGCTGATTTATGCTGGATAGAATTTACTTCATATAATAAAATATTTCTATGAATTTTGAACCGAAACTCGAGTATTCTTTCTATCGAAAAGGGGTCATTTTTTTGGTATGTTTCAACAGGGCTTCCAAGACCATTCTCAGAGATTCGGGGTGAATTCTTCGATAACATTGTAGAACTCAATGTATAATCTGGAACCATATGAGCTGGACTTTCATCCATCGTATAGTTGAGAGATAAAACCTGTCCAAAAATCGATGTTTATTTGATGAGATATGAATGTCATAAAAACTCACAAACAATGTATTTTTGTGACGGTAGAGTCCTTAGAAATATTGCAATACCTCAGAAAATAAAACAATTTTTTTTCCAAACAGCTTACGTCAAAATTTTTAGAACTTTTCTCTCTACTACATATCTGATTTTGAGCAAGTTCGGTCATGACATTCTTGAGTGTTTAATAACTCATTGAGGTTTATTTTTTGAGTATATACTCGATCCAAAATGGTGATTCTTTCTTGAAAACTTAAGAGAAATTGGCTCCTTGTAACTGAATTCCCTCAATTAGTTCTTTCCAAGTTTCTTTCTTCTGCCAATTTTTTTCGGAGCACATCTATTTAGTCAGCAAATGCACCTACGCATTTCTCTTGTGTCTTGAAAATTTATTGTTTTTTTTTCATTATTGCAAGATTTAAAGTCGATTGTTTTCTTATTGAACTGGCATTTTGACATATCTTAGTACTTCCATCATTTTAGAAAATCCATCAAAAATAATGAACAGAATTAATAATAAAGAAGATATTACTCTGATTTGGTTTGATTCAAAGATTGATTCTAATAATCATGTAGAACAAACAAAGAAACAACTACATCAAATCAATGATTATGTTGTATTCCATAGTCAACTCGAATCTTGCATTAGTTTCATTCAATCGATTTATAATGAAAAAATCTTATTTGTCTCTTCGATTTCTGATGCATCGGAAATATTACCTCATATTACAATTCTACCTCAAATTGATAGCATTTTTATTTTCAACTGGAATAAAGTTAATAGTGAACATTTATTTGTAGAACATTCAAAACTGATTGGAATTTATGATGAACTCGATTTATTGTGCTTAGCAATTCAAGAACAAATCGATTTTCTCGACCAAAATTTGCAAACATTCAGCTTCTTTGACCAGGATGAACATTTGACGAAAGATCTATCAAAACAAACTGCTGATCTTATTTGGTTCCAACTTTATCATGACGTTCTCTTTCAGTTAACGCATGATGAAGAAGCTAAGCAAGAAATGATTGATGCAAGTCGTTTGTATTATCGAGACAATATCAAAGAACTGAAAGTAATTGAAAAATTTGAAAATGAATATCGATCAGAAGAAGCTCTTCAATGGTATTTGAAAAACTCGTTTCTGTACAAAATAATCAAAAAGGCATTGAGAACACAAGATTTTGATCAACTCTTCACATTTCGATATTTTATGAGAGATCTAACAGAATGTTTCATTCGAGAACATCAAAAACTTGTCCAGTCTGATGCAGAAATACTATTCATGTATCGAGGAATGAAATTGACAAGTGATCAAATCGAACAATTCAAAGATAACAAAGGTAAACTGGTTTCAATCAATGGATTTTTGACAACAACTACTCTTCGTTCAACTGCATTGAGTCAAGCGATGAAACCTTTGAAAAGAACTGATCTCATTCCTGTTCTACTAGAAATCCAATGCAATTTACAACAGTTGAGCAACAATGTTATTCTTGCTGATTGCGTTCATTTCAATCAACTTTCATGTGAACGACAACAAGAAATTCTATTCGATTCAAATGTTACTTTTCGTTTGGAGAGTATGAGAATGGAGGAAGACATGTGGATGATTAAAATGAGTGCATCGAATGAAGGTCAACTTATCAAAGAAAAATATATTAAAGACTCACATCGTCAAATGGAAGATGTAAGCATTCGAATTCTCTTTGGACGATTGATGTGTGATATGGGTCAATGGGATCAATCACAACATTTCTTTGAACATTTATTGAACAATTCGAATAGTTACAATGAAGATCTTGCAAAGGTTGAATGTAGTCTTGGTGAAGTTCTTCAATGGAAAGGAGAATGGAGTGAAGCAAGAAGATATTATGATCGTGCTTATGAACGGGTGATGAATGTAAAGCCAACACGGATGAAGGATTTAGCTGATATACTTTTTAATATTGGTGAGATTCTCAACGTAGAAGGAAAGTATGAAGAAGCTTATGATTATTATGAACGATCCTTAACAATACGAAAGGAATATTATTCTTCTACCAAGATTGATAGACATTGTCCATCGAATCAGCAACACAGCAATTTGTTGAGTTATGTTGGCGCAGCGTTCTGGTCTATTTTATTGAATTCAGGTGGATTCTTCCAATCGTACTTTGAATGGTTTTGGACTAGATATGTCTTAGGGATTTCTCGTTGGCTCCATTCGAAATGTGCAACAAACATAATGGAGTCTGTTGATAAACAGTCGAGAAA
Source organism: Rotaria sp. Silwood1 (assembly GCA_905250075.1). Lineage (NCBI taxonomy): Eukaryota > Metazoa > Rotifera > Eurotatoria > Philodinida > Philodinidae > Rotaria > Rotaria sp. Silwood1. Next base: position 40,290 of record CAJNOP010000254.1, read on the forward strand.
AACTCAGTTACAAGAAATGTGTCAAAACTTACAGGAGACCGGTAGATTACAACTTAGCGAGACTCACTTGGATGGTTATGTGCCTATTGCGATTAGCCTTCGTAGCTTCGGCAAAATTCTTTTTCGACAAGCAAAATATGATGAAGCACTTATCTTTCATCAGAAAGCACTGACAATGTTCGAAGAATATTATCAATATCCTCATCTTAATATTGCTGTTAGTCTTGGCTATATCGGTCAGGTTCTTACATATCAAGGAGAGTATAATAAAGCTCATGACTTCTGTCAACGAGCAATGTCTATCTACACAAGATATTATCCAAATGGTCATGTATACATTGCCTACATCCTTAATCACATTGGTTACACTCTCTATCTTGAAGGCAAGTATGATGAAGCTCTGAAGATTTATGAACGAGCATTAGCAATACAACTAAAGCATTATCCATCTGGTCATGTCGATATAGCTGATAATCTTGGTGGTATAGGAAATGTTCACTATGGACAAGGAGTTTATGATCAAGCTCTGATATTTTATGAGAAAGTGTTGGAAATTCTAAAGAAATATCTTTTTCCTGGTCATGACGCCATTATTTGTACTTTAAACAACATTGGTTTTATACAAAGAGAACAAGGAAAGTATAATGAATCTGGTGATTCTCATCAACAAGCACTAGCACTTCAAGAAAAATATTATCCATCTTATTATGGAAACATCGCTAACACTCTTAATCACATCTCCGAAGTACTATTTGGTCAATCAAAATACGATGAAGCTCTATTTTATTGTCAACGAGCGCTAACACTGCAAGAGAGTTATTATCCTTTGGGTAGTGCCCCAATGGCCTGGAGTTTCAAGAACATTAGCAGCATCTTAGATAAGCAAGGAAAGTACGATGAAGTGATCGATTTTCTTCGACGAGCACTAGCAACTGTCGAAAAACATTGTGCGTCCGATCATTCTTCCATTGCTTTTTATATAAATAACATTGGGATTATATTAAGCAAGCAAGAAAAGCATGATGAAGCTCTTGATTACCATCAAAGAGCACTTGAAATGCAAGAAAAATTTTGTCCATCTTATCAGCGTGAGATAACCAATACTCTCAATTACATCGGTCATGTTTTCAGTGCGCAGAAAAAATATGATGAAGCTCTGAAGTTTTATGAACGTGCACTCGAAATGCAAGAGAAGTATTATCCAAATGGCCATAAGAACATTACGACAACACTCATTAGTATTGGTACAATATTTCGTCAAGAACAAAAATTCGATAAAGCAATAGAATATCATCAAAAAGCATTAGAATGTCAAGAGAAATTATTTCCATCAGGCAGTGTCATCATATCTGATACTATTAATCGCATCGGTCATATTTTGTACGATGAAAGAAAGTATGATGCAGCAATTGATTATTATCGACGAGCACTTTCAATGCAAGAGAACTACTATCCTGATGATCATATTGAAACTTCTCATACTTTCAGCTTTATTGGTAATGCTCTTTATAAACAAAAGAAGTATGATGAAGCTCTTGAATTTTATCGAAAGGCCTTGGTCATTCAAGAAAAATATCATGAATTTGTTCATGTCGACATCGCAAAGATTCTGAACTCTATTGGCAATGTTCTATACAGCCAAGAGAAATATGATGAAGCTATCAATTTCTATCAACGATCATTAACTATTCGAGAGAAATTCCATCCATTTGGCTATGCTGGCATCGCTACCGTTCTTAGCAATATTGGGAATGCTCTTGATGGACAACGAAAACATGATGAAGCTCTTGACTTCTATCAACGGGCGCTAACAGTTCGAGAGAAATTCGATGCAACTAATCACGATAGCATTGCTGAGAACCTGATCAACATTGCCAATCTTCTAAGAGATCAAGGAAAGTACAATGAAGCTATCGAATTTCAACAACGAGCATTGATAATACGAGAACAACATTATCCTTCTGATCACGTGAATATTGCTTACAGTTTGAACAACATCGCTAATATTGTGAGTTTGCAAAAAAAATATGATGAAGCTCTCGACTTCTATCAACAAGTGCTGAGAATTCACGAAAAATGTTGCCCATCGAATCCTGTTGATATTGCTAATACAGCCATTGATATTGCTCATGTCCTGAGTAAACAAGGAAAATACAAAGAAGCTATCGAGTTTCAACAGAGAGCATTGATAATTCGAGAAGAAAAGTATTCCTCTTGTCATGAGAAAATTGCGGACAGCTGGAATCGTATGGGTCATATTCGATTGGATCAAAAAGATTATAATCTAGCAATCGACTGTTATCAACGAGCTTTAACAATCCTCGAAAACTACTATCCATCTGATCATGTTGATATTGCTGAGACTCTGCGATATATCGGTAGTACTCTATATCTACAAGGAAAGCTTGACGAAGCCCTTGATTTCCATCAACGAGCTGTGACAATTTATGAGCAATATTCTCCATCCGGTCATGAAAATTTTCCTACTTGTCTAGGTACTATTGGTAATATATTGAGTGATCAAGGCAAATATGATGAAGCTCTCGAGTTCTATGATCGAGCAGTAGTACTTTACAAGAAGCATGTATCGAATCATTCAAATACTGCTACTTGTCTGAACAACATAGCTCAAGCTTTTAAAAACCAAAGAAAATATGATGAAGCTCTCGACTTTCAACAACAAGCATTGGCATTTCTAAAAAGTAGCTTATCTCATGATCAATTGAGAATTGCTACCAGTCTCAAGGACATTGCTAATATTCTGTTCCAGCAAAGAAAATATGATGAATCTCTAGACTTTTGCCAACAAGCATTGATTATATTAGAAGAAAATTATGCTAATGATTATATTGAAATTACTGATTGCCTATATTGGATCGCAGCAAACTTTTATAAAAAGTCCCAGTTCGATCTGGCTATTGAATATTTGGAAAGATGCTTATTAATTAAAGAAGCCAGTCTACCTCCAAAAGATCTTTCCATAGCTACCATACTTGAGTGTTTGTCACAAGTTCAAAGCTGGAAAAGTGAACATGAACTCTCTCTCGTATATGAACAGAATCGTTTGTTTATGCGTCTCAACGTTTTACCACCAGATCATGAGAACATCGGTGATAGCTTATCAACCGTAGGCAAGATTTACGAAAGACTTCATAAACCTACATTGGCACTTGATTATTATCAACAAGCGTTGACTATCTACAAGAAATGTCTGCCTTATTGGCATAGTAATGTATGGAAAATGAAAGGAAATATTGAACGACTTTCAGAAGAACTTGAAATAGAACTCGATTTACAATATTGACTTTTCAAACATACTTCTTTTCTATTAAACATCATTATTACCTTATAAAATCAAATATTGTTAGAAATATTTTAATAAGAATATGTGGCAGAATTGCATATATCTATTTTCTAATAAAAAATAAATTCATTTACAATACATTATTCATTCATCAATAATCGATTAAGAATACAACAAAGTACATTTTAAGCTTGACTTTTCCTAATAAATCTCATAGGGCTAGCCATAATTCCTACAAGGATAGCATACCATGTTTTCAAGAGTCTGTGAAGAAAAGATTTGTATTGTTATCTAAAGTTTCAAGAGTAAAGTCATGTCTTCAGTAGATCGGCGATTAGTTCACATAAATAATGTGAATGTGAAAGAAGGAGAATGAATAACAGTTTCGGCGCTCATATTTGTCTAAAATGTTGCTCTATATATATGCCTGATGTTGAATGGCATCATCTCGACTAATGCCCTGATCATTTCGATCTTAAATCGTAAACGATTCGTTATTAGTAGACAAACAACATATTAGCAATATCTCTTTCTTTTATCTTTGTTTTGTTAGACGTAGAACCACTTTGCTCTTTCATCAAACATTTGAAATTGTGAATATTCGTTCGCCATATTTCATTTAGTCATTCACGACTATTCATAGTTGCATATTTACTGTCAACAACAGTTTTCGACACTCTTTCAAACGATAAATATGTCAGAGATAGAATTTGTAGATGATCAAGAGTGAGCAGATTAGATGGACGAGCTTTGCATGTCAGTTTTCAATAACTTAATATGTTGTATTAAAAAATCAAAATATATCACAAGATGCAGTGTGAAAAGCTCTACAATTTATAAAGCACAACTTATTTTATAGTTGTACTTTTTATTTTCAAAATGGACAAAATTCTTTGTAATCAATTTTTAACCCGGTGAACAAGATCATTTACTGGCACACGACAAATTCCTTTTCTTATTCCTTTGGTTAATGAGTCACATCAAAAACGATAATCGATGACCAAGTTTAGATCAATGAATACATGTTCCAATTATATTTCCTCATCCACTCTTATATTACTTGTTAGGAGCACGTACCAGCTACATAGTAATAAATCACAACTGTATAAGTGCGGTTGGTTAAGAAAAAGATATGAAATTTGAAGATCTTCGAAAATTGGTTGCATAGAATTTCAGCAATTTTGAATACAAAAAGTGCAACTATAAACTAAACGGTCTTATGTAAATTGTAGAGCTTTTCACGCTGCATCTTATGATATATTTTGATTTTTCAATATAACATATCAAGCAATTGAAAATTGAAATACAAAGCACGACTGTCTAATCTCTTCGCTCATTATCATCTAATACAACCAGCACATATTCTAACAAAACAGATCTTATCGAAAATTTATTATTATGATATTAGTTGAAGTATGATCAAATAGCATAGAAAAATAGAGCATTCTTTTCTTTATCAGACTATATTGAAAGAAAGTTTCTTAAAGCTTACTATACGGTATTAAAGTGTCATTGCCACTAATTTTCGTATGCCCTAAGTATATTTCTACTAAAAAAAGCGATTGATCACATATAGGAGCTTCCTCTTAAAAGACTAAGCTAATTGCAAACAATGAATAAATATGATTTTCTCAATTAATCTCAATATAATAAATGATAGCCAACAACAGGTTAATTATTGTCAGGGTCTTCTCTAATACATAAACTATCGTTTATCACTAAACAAAACATATTAGAATAACTGTCATCGATAATACGCTTAAAAGGTTCAATGTACTCAGTATCTGGTTTTTTTTCAATCGTATCTTATATAGTTTAATATGTATTTTTCTTTGATATACTCTCATTTTGAGAAGAGATTCTTTACATTAAAGAATGTTAAAATCGATTATTCATTGATAACAAACAACAAAAAGGAGTCATTTGATGTTTTTGTTTTTGGTAAAATGAAGAAACAAAGGTTGAAATAAACAATTAAAACAACGGATTCAATTGCAAAACATAGTTTTTGACGCATAACAATATTAATTGATTATAATGAAATAATTGTACCGTTAACTACTTTCATATTGAGCCATGGTTTCCATTGTCGCAACCTAGTGAGTCTATCGTTAGTTCAATGGATTATGTATGTTCATCGTATGATTGATGTGATAAAAAATATTTGTCAACGCATGGATTCATTGGATAGCTAATATGAATTATGAACCATTGAAGTACAAATTTATTTATTTTTCACCATTGGATGTCCAACCAGGTAAAATGCTATTGACAGAATGTTCAAGCATAACAGGCATTGCCGATTATAATGCTTTTTCAAATCGTATCAGATTTAAAACAGATTGTATTGCTAATCAATCAATGATAACAAAATAATTCTACATTAAAATGCAAAGTATTGATTTTGAAATGTTCGAATATGAAAAGCTTACATATAATTATATGTCAGAAGAATTTATTAATGAGATAACATTTAATCGTATTAAGCCTACTGTTATGGTTGAGTGTGAATGTGAGTGAAGAGATGATCCACACCCACATCTACGCCCCAAGTATCTGTGGGTAAAACCAAATTGAATACGCTATCGGATAGAGTCTTAGTTGACCAAAACAATTATAAAGACAAACGAAAACCATTTGTGTTCTAGTTGACATTCATCGATAACAGATCTTTCGATTAGGATGAGCGAAATCAGAACTGAACCATTGCACCGAGATCGGAATGGGAACCAAAGTCCGACAAGATGGTTTCGGCACTCATTGTCAATAGTGAGTTGTTTATGGTGTTCATCAATCGTTTTTTCACAAAAAGAGCAATACAAAAGATTTACTGAGCATAAGATCTTTTCAGAACCTTACAGCGTAAAAATATTAATACTCAATATCGCTTCACAAATATCGTTGTGAGATTAAAACAACTAATTTTTTTTACATGATGATTGACGTTTATTTTACTTTTTTAGCTTTTGCAATTTAAACTTCACAACAAATAAAATTATGTTATTCAAATCTATATATAAACTTAAATCACCAGTATACAGTCAATGTCTGTTTCCCTTTAAATACGGCAAGGATAAAAAAAATTAAACATAGGGTCGAAACTTATGGAACACCTTTAATGATTCATAATCGATTCGATTCATTCGTGAGGCACAATTGATTGTTATCAACATGCTCAAACAATTACAAAATGTATACAAATGAAGATTTAATATCGATCGTAAAGATCAACAACTCAAAATCGGTCAAGCTGTTCTTCTCAAACAAATGATGCCTGAGAACCTGCACAAGTTCTTTCCTAATTACAGCAGTCCTTTAATTGCTACTCGTTAAAATGATCGTGAAGAATTAATACACGTGTCCCTATTACGCATCGTATGAAACTAACAACAATATGCATGTACTCATGTCGAATAATCTGACTTACTATCGAGCAGTACTAGTACATGAACCATCAGTGCCTAGACACATTTATATTTTACCTATATTCACAGTCACGTAATGTAGATACGATCAGCTCTCTATTTTTTTATCGTATTTTTTTCTTGCTTTTCTTTTTTCTTTGAACTGATCAATGTTTTGAGGATATTAATTGATACTTCACTTGATGTGATTATCTGATCAACTTCACCTCATTATCGAGTCAATTGACTTCTATATTTTTTCTTTCGCTTTGGTGTTGTGATGAGTACGACGCTTCATCACGTGGCCGTAGAGATATGTTACGGAGTTAATACTAGAGTCATGACATTTCGTCACGTACCTTGCTTCTGTGCTTTCAATCTCACACTATCTTGCACATTTCTTTCTCTCACCCTCTTTTGTTCTCTGTATGATGATGATAATCATTTTAGAGGAAGAATATACTGGGGAGAGGCAGAATATAACAGTTCCTTATTGTATTTCATGGCAGAAACAATAGACGCAAACAAAATAACAAGAGAAGAAGCATTGATCAATGCAGGATTCCGAAAAAGGTATTTTGTTTCTTTGTATAAATCAATACCATGCTTATGTTGTCAATCATTGTCAACATATTTATCTAACTGATAGCCAAGAAAGAATAACGGTTTCTGTATTTCGTAAATACCTTAATCAGTTTTATGTCTTCGAGTCGATTCTTTTTTTAAAGGTTCTTTATGTAATTTTCTACGAAATCATACGAAAAGGCTTTGTAAACAAAATAACTATGAAAATCCATTTGGTAATCGTCAGTATGTTTCAAAAATTCTTCTGTCAAACAATTTCTAAGAATTTTTCGTATTTCATGCCCGTCTACGATTGGATATAGAAGAATCAAATATACTTTATTACAACTCTTGGAAAGCATTATAAGTTAAATGATGATGAGATATTGATTAGTTTAAAATCTGCATAAACAGAATGTTGATCTTCTTTTTTCGTAACCGAAATTTTTAAACTCGTTATATGATATCTTCGTCATCTACATGTCATGAAATAAAAGTGTCACTATCCATGACCGAGTTTTCGATAATTTCAAGTATAAGTTTTCTTTCTACCATTGCTAATAAATTAATTTTGAGAAGACAGTTGATTTTCACGACACATTATGTGTGAGAACAAAATATTGAATGATTTCGTCTCACGTAAAAAGTTTAAGAAAAAAATCAACATATACTTGATTTTTATCGATTTAAAACGTCACTAAACAAAAAAAATCCAGCAGTTGGGATTTTGTTCGGATTGATTTTTAAATTAGCAATCGATTTTAATCTGACATTTTGGGTCTTATTTTTACATAAAATATCGTTTTTCAAAGGAACGGTAAAAAAATCAGATACGAAGAATAAATTTCACTTAACACTGCACAATCCTGTGAGACACTTGTCATGTAAACTTTCATCCGATATGTGACATTCATACACAGTTCTGAACCATATTCGAATTTCATCTCTATTAATTTCTTGTCTTGTTTTTTTTTCTATAGAACCAATGATGAGAACGCAGATGTATACAAAATCTTCAGCATTCTGTATGGCTTGGGTAAGTCATACTCAGCATTGATCAAAAGCGCACAGTAAATTATTTTCAATTTTGATGCTCAAAATTATTCATACATCTGAAGAAAATGATAGAATTACGATTTCTTGATAAGGTTTCGACTGTTTAAACTTTGACCTTCGCCAAAATGTAGACTGAGATTTGTAGTCTATTCCATCAAAAGTTTTATCAAAAACATTCTAGAAAATGATTATTTATAGATGACAAACAAGAAAAATCATGCCTTTCAGTTTGTCTCAAACTTATTCATACACTTTGTGTAAAAATATATATGTAAATTCATGACTAAAAGATTTAACGTATTACGACAGTGTATCACAGCGATCAATTGCTTAGACTTTGTTTTATAGAACCTTCTAAAAGTTATATCTTTGGAGTATAACTCTACCAGTACTCCATCAAAAGAGTTGATATTTTTAGGAAAAATTACATATTTATAAAATTTAAACGAATAATCATACAAGAAATGCTGAAAATTGATTAATGCAAAAATGAACCGATTATCACCAGAAAATGGACGATTTTTTGGATTATTTTAGAGATAAAAATTCACTTGTGAGAAATCGATTATAAATAATTAATCTATCATCGATTTTCATCGATTGTAATTGATTTTTATCAGGTATCATCGATTTATCTTGATTATTAAAGAATCCATTTTCATCATTCTATGATGATTTTATTTAAACAACATTAAACCTTTCCAATTAGAGCCTGCAGTAAGAGGGGTGGACCATTTCCCCACTTCATAGAGAAACCGTTCCACTTCTAGCAGAAATGGTTTAACCTCAAATAGTTAAGCAGAAATTCTTTTTTCAACATCGAATTCCCCTTCAATACAAATCAATACTTCACTATATACCATAAGAAACGGTTATTTTTTAAGAGGAAATCCTTCATCCATATCTCCAGTTATAAGGAGAAATGGAAATGAAGCGTAGAGAAATGGATAATTAATTTTAATCCATTCCCCTATTTATAAAGAGAAATGGAATTTATTCAAAGAGAAATCGATTATTTTATTTTCTCTCTTATATACGATTTTCTAGCAGATATGGATTTTTACCAGCAGATATGGTTAAAATACCAGGAGAAATGCTTCATCCATTTCTCTATGTATAAAGAGAAATGGATTTATTCAAAGAGAAATCGATTATTTTATTTTCTCTCTTATATAGGATTTTCTAGCAGATATGGATTTATTCCAGCAGATATGGTTAAAATACCAGGAGAAATGCGTCATCCATTTCTCTATTTATAAAGAGAAATGGATTTATTCAAAGAGAAGTCGATTATTTTATTTTGTCTCTTGTATAAGATTTTCTAGCAGATATGGATTTTTTCCATATGAAATGGTTAAAATAGTTGGTGAAATGAGTTAGTTTTCCTTACGTTATTTTCCATCTTAATAAAAATAATCATTTTTTATATGGTAAAGATTGAGTTAAGATTCCTCTAGTTCTATTGCATTTTAATCAGAAAAATCTTTTTTTTTTTCATCTAGTGGAGATATAGTTAGTTTTTCTTTATTTTTCATTCCATCTTAATGAAAAAAATCATTTTTCGCATCTAGTAGAGATAGAGGTAGTTCTCCTTTAATTTTATGTCGTTCTAATGAAATAATGATTTTTTTTTTCATCTAATAGAGATCGAGTTAGGTTTTCTTTATTTTTCCATATAATAGATTATATGTGTATATATATTTTTTTCTTTCTTTCCATTTCTCCTTGTTGAACCATTTCCCTCTGAAAGAAAAACCATTTCCCTCTAAATTCAAGTATATGCACAATATCATATAATAGATTATATATATTATTTTTTTTTCTTTCTTTCCATTTCTCCTTGTTATGCATGACTTTATGTGGGGTGAAGCATTTCTCCATAAACGGGAACAATTTCCCCAACGACTTCGTACTATTGTCCACTGCTGAGAAGCAAAAGATTCAAGAAAATGGACGTAGTTCGAATCCTATACTATAGGTAGTACTAATAGACGCAAAGCTGGATAAGCCAAGTCAATCCATGTAAAATTTTTTAGTGAATAATCAGATTATAATTCATTATAAGTTGGATTATAATCAGTCTGACATAAAGGTTGATAAGATATGGTTTATTGAATTAAAAGTAATCAACAAAAAAATTAGAGAAAGAAATCCATTGATGGATGTCTGATCGATCACAATTGATTGATTCACACCAAATAAACTGAATGATCGTCAAGTATTATGAAGAGAAAATATTATTTGAAAACTACATTGTATGCTGAAATATTATATTAATAAATCCTAATATTTCGATTCAACCGTTCTTTTCCACGGGAGCCCCAATGTTGAATTCAAATCAACAATGAAAGATATACGATAATTCTCCTTTCATTAGTAAACCTTCCTCAATTGACAATGACATTGACGAATGTATTATAAAAACTGAATCTTCTAATGCGAAGACGAGAAATTTCAAACCAAATATTGTAAAGCAATGCTCTAACTAGAGAAACCCTTGTAGTGTAATCGTATTCGATTAAGAGCTCATCTGTAGACTCTAACTTTGAAAATAGCAAGCAGTCAAACAGTTCTTTTCAGCCTTTGACTAGTTATTGTCTCTATTCGATTTTTTGAAAATATAAACTCAAGTTTTGCCCCAAATAGACTTTCTTTCAACATGCAGAGACAATTAGCTTGATCTGTTATGATTAAACTAAAAACTATAATTTCTTAGTTGTCTTCATCGGTGGTGTGGCCTTTTCAATTTCGCATGCTATCGTATCAGAAGTAGAAACTGAAATTATCAAACACTTGGCGGAGGTGAATTAATGAATCTCAAAAAGAATTGAGACTCACTAATAATATCGATTCCATTTTATCGTAGATCTACTTCACCTATCTATATTGGGTATCCATCATTTGGATTATGTTCTGTATTATTGACATCATTCGTCATCGACATAACGTTCCAATTCCCAGAAGCACTTTGAACAGATTGGATTCGAACCAGACGAGTTTAACTGGTGATGTTCGTTTCGCACGAAACAGGCTCATGTCGACATCGTCAGAAGCAAATCGAAAGCCATCGATTACATCCTATATTAATTTGCCATTATTTGATGAATCTGAAAAAGAGCAATTAGATGACAACGACAATGAACAATCAGAAATAAACGGCAATAAACCATCAACAGACAATGATGATACATTTAGTTTTCGTGATCAGCGCAGTAAATTGAAATCTTTGGGCAATCTTTCGCATCGATCATCGGTAACAAAAACACCAACGAATACGACACGAGATATCTTCACTCGACGACGTGCTCTAGATCCCATCGAACAACATAATCTCAAAACCTATGTACTCCATCGAAAAAACAGTATTGTTGAACACATTATTGGTTATAACTATGATGATAATTCCATCGTTGGTGGTCTTTATACTCGTGTAGGCATCGGAAGTAAGCTGTACAAAAAATATGAGATACTGCTGATCATTTAAAAAGATCATTCTAGTTTTTTGTCTTGGTACAGTGATTCATTCGAGTCTATCAATTTCAAGTAATTTGGAAAATCGTTCATGTACACGATGGACAGCTGTAATACATGATTTCTCACGGTTGCTTTTCAGTCTCATCCAATTCTTCTTTATTTTCAAACATTCAAACGTATGTTCTTTTGAAATAATACAATATCAAAAGATAAAGTCAAAGATTGACTCTTATTTAGCTCATTATTCGAGCCCATGAAAGTGTAGCTCGATTGGGAGTCATTCATATTGTGGTCAGCAATTTATGTGTATGGTAGGTCTACTGTCACTCATAATGAGAAAAACCTTTTTTCTATTATCAAGTATTCATTGATGCAAATATCATCTTCGAAAAGTAGAATAGTGAAATCTTTTCATTCTTGAAAAGATCTATTGGTTTCTTACTAGATTAAGACATATTTCTTTATGATTGTAATAACGACGAATCGTCATCTATAATTTAGCTATTTCTAAATTTTTCGAAAAAAAAATTCTAATTTTCATAATTTCATCATTTCAAACATTGATCACAAACGATTTCGATTCTATCATAACATATTTCTACAAGATTTTATTATCATAGGGCAATGTTTCATTATGTATTTTGACAGGTTTCACATGGTCGTTATTGAAACGAAATCGCAAATTGTGGAAATAAATGATCATGAAAGGACTATGGCACAACACAGTGGTACGGCTAGCTACTTTAATAATGGTAAGCATTTATCATCATTTGTTTTTGTTCATCTTTCATGTACTTTTCTGAATCGAAATATCAGCCAATCAAGACACAATCAATCTACTCCATCGTCTATTGTTTTTCCATTCCAATTGTTCAAACTTATTTGTAAACGGATCAGCAGTTACTACTTCGATTTTCGAAGGTTACATGAGACTGAAGCCACTTCTATATCCATGTACAATCGAATTTAGTCTCATGTCTCTCACAGTAAGTTCTTCTTGTTTCTAGCTCATTTCTATGTATTCGAACTGATTGATTCTCTGTAGCTGTTCTTTCTTATCTGGGAAAATATCGGGAAAACATTTATGCATAACATATCGGATAAAGAATCGACAAAAAATGTTTTCATAGTCAATTGTCATGCATCCATCAAAGGTCTCTTTGCTGGAATGATTGTTTTCTCCTGTACAATGATTTCCACTATTCTCTACACTGTTTTTCGAAACAAAATTGGTGATAATAATCATATGACGCCGTCCTTGTTGATTGATATGAATCACGATTATTCTCATATTATCCTTACAAGTATAGTCACAAAATCGCATCAACAACATTCCATGTCTTCGATAATACCTGTTACGATCGCTGTCAAGACTATGCAAACAATACATTACAACATTATCATCATCGAAATTGTGAATTTATGTTTGTTGGCTCTTTCGCTATGTGCCACTATATGGTCATTTATCAAAATTCATAAATTGAACTATCGTCGAACGACGACACGTGAGCAATAGAAAAGAAAAAAAAATACATTGTGATATGTTACTCTATCCGATAGGTTTCGACGATGTTCTTATCATTGTCTCATTAACGGGCATCTATTTGTATTCGATTTTCAGTGCTTTTGCTATCATTAGTAATCTGAATGCATCAACATGGGCTGCTTATATTAAACTAGCAAACATTATTTTAGGTATAATACGTGTTAGACTAGAGGATTGAAATTAGTTATCGATAAATCTGTGACATACTGTACTGATCTTTGAGTCAGTTCAGTTTGCAACGGAATATTGTAGATTTTTTCTCTTGTAGAATTCATCGAAGGTACGGTTCACGCATTGTTCATTCTTATTGCACTACGCAAACGTCAGAGACGAACGAATAAATATGAATATCCGGCGCGTGAAATAATCATTCTATTGATCATGCTTGATCTGAGTCTCTGGTTCGAAAAAACAACGACAACGACTAAACATGAAGCGAATCCATTTCAAATGGCCTTCTACCATATCATACCATGGTCGATCATTGCTGCCATTGCTACACCACTTCAAATTCTTTTTCGTTTTCATGCATCTGTCTGTCTTTCGCATGTATGGGCAAATATGTACTACTTGCAAACCTATGAACCAGTGGTTCCGCGTGATTTCTGATCTTTTTTTTTTATATGCCATCATGTTTTATCTCTTTTGCATGGCAAATACAAATCCATGCTTGATATAGATGTAGAATGAACTTCGTTGATCTTTTTCAAGGCATCAGCACCGCCAGCTATTGACATCAAACGAAACTTCTTTATCATTTTCTGCTCGGCAAGAGTGGTCAATGGTCGGTTTTGATTCTACTGACAAGAAAATCTCCTCAAAGGAGATTGGAAAGACTTAACAGAATCCTCTGCGGATGTGACTACGGCTGTATCTTCACATAGATATTCACACGAATACTCACAAAAGGCTGATGTTCTTGTTCGTGATAGAGTTCTTTTGAATTTTTTTGCATACTGATAACATAAATTCAAACTGATCAGAAAGTATGATTATCAATTCGACTACTCAGGTTGAAAAATCAGATGTAAGATTTTGTAACAACAGATATGACAACATAAAAATTCGTAATTTTAGAAAACGGACATTAATTTATACTATAAGATTTTCTATAATCTTATAGTACGTATTAATATCAGATTTCTAAGATGACGATTTTTCGTGTGATTTCACAAAATCAGATGCAAAATCTTGTCAAATCTTAGTGTCTGATTCAAGCTCATATATCATAATAATAAGGAAAATCAACAAACTTTCAGAACTAATTATTCTGAGTCATGGGCGGCGCAAGGTCAGTTTTATAGGGGTAGCAATAAACTGTT
>CAJNOP010000254.1:55059-80887 GCA_905250075.1 Rotaria sp. Silwood1
TCATAATTGATTATTGTTTGCACATCTTTTATTGAGTGATGCCATAGTCCCGTTACACCAGGTATCCACACTCCCACAACACGATAATTAATAGGGTATTCAACTGAAGCGTATTCACTTGTATCGAATGGCTACCAGTTCAAGGAGTAATCACTTTATCTCTTTCAGTATCACAAGAAAAATCGCTTCTCTCGAGGTATTACCCTAAGGGTAATGACATTATTCATCTAAAACAACAAACTGCATATTCTAAAAGTTGAGCGTTTTGAGTGATTTTGGGTATTACCTCGAGTGTAATTACTTAGAATATATAGTTATCCATTGCGATGAGGTATGTCATTACACTTGGAGTAATACACCAAACCCACTCATATTCCTCAAGCTTAAAGAGGTATAGTTTGCGTATGAGTAAGGAAGTCATTACTCCTCTTCGTTAGTTGTGTGATGTGAAACTGAATTCACTTGATTACTCTGTTGGGTTTTCTGACATTTATCGAAGTGCAGAACAGATTATAAACTTACAGTGTTTTTTTTGCGCATTTCACCAGTTCTTAACTATACAAGCAAATAAATCCTATAAGTATGTTACTTTTTTTTCGAACTGTTTCATTTTATCTGATTTTCACAAGTGCCTTTTCAAATGGAGTCGCTGGCTTATCTTTATTGTTGTCTATAATGAAACATGATTGAAAACAGAACTTCTAAATTTATGTAATAAAGTTATAAACATTAACAAAATTTTATTACTTGCAAATATAAGGATGAATAAAGTTTTTAATATATGCTTATAACAAAAAGATAAATGAAAGTTTTTTTGTTCTAAGAAGGTAAAGAAACGTAAATTAAAAAGGGGCCCGTTTTAATGAAACCTAATATTTTATTTTTCCCGAAATACCCAACAATATTTTGATAGCATAATTACAACAAAGTACATAGACAAACACTTTTCCATATATTTTTTCTTTTAGTACTCTCAAATTTTATTAACATTGAATATTGAGGTATAACTAGTAAGAAAAAAGAAATTAATCAATGCCTTTATACTACATAGATATATTTATTTATCACAGAGCGAGATATTTTTTTATTCTGAAATTTTAATCTTTTTAAATATGGAAATTTTTTATTTTCTTTTTTTAATTTTTCTTATAAATATCAAGAATATATTTATTTTGATTTTTTTTCGATAAATATATTATTTACATTTATTTCAAGAACTTAAAATATAACAGCTCTATTCGCAAAGTTGTAACAAATGGTGTAATACGAGCTAATGATGCGATTAATGAATATAGAAACAAGTTCGAGCTGTGTTTGGGTTCGTAATGGACTGGTCCTGTATTCAAATATTTGTTCAAGCTGTAATTGAAAAAACATTACCACTCTGTTGCTTACAGAATTTGAGTGTTATATCATAGCTTACTATGGTACGTCGGTTCCATTTCGACACAAAGTGATGGTATTTTTTTTAATTTATTTTTGGGCAAAAAATAAATGCATCCCAACGCATTCATCTCCTACTGCATCCAAACGCAACAAAATCCGAAAATGCGTCGTAATCTGTCTGCAAGATAGACGAGTTTGCACGTGTTTGGGTTTTTGAATGCGTTCACACACCTGAAATTGTTGCATACCCGATGCGTTCCAATGCATCAATTTGCACAAATCATAGACGCTGAGGGACGTGTTCAAGGTCGAAAAACACTTGCCTGATTAAGATTTCGATTTTCTCTATTAGATCCAGTGGCATCTTCAGAGTCTATCTTGCAATTTTGTAACTGTCTTACAATGAGCCAAGTTCCATTGTAAAGCTCTTGATTGACATCTAAATTGTGAAGAAGTATAAGTATTGTATCAATCTTTAAATTGAGTTGATTGAGAGACAGTCCTGATAGTGTTATGTTATTGAAGAATTCTGTCGGATAATTGCCCATGTCTTCACATGCAACTTCATCGACAGTTCTGTACATCATTTTTCTTTTCGGATAAGCATTGGAGCACTTACTCATTTATAATGAGAGAATGTTAATCATTTTAAAGATAATCTTTGTCTCTTCCTTTATTTGTTAATTATTGATTATTAGTATTATTATTATTATTATTATTATTAAAAGTATACAAAATCACTGACGTTTCGAATACAAAACATTCTTCTTCAAAGTTAAAATGTTTTGTTCTTTTCTTGAGGGTGGATGTGGGTGAATAGAAGATTCACACACACGCCACACTTTGAAATGACGATTCAATTTTATACTTAAAGTAATATTTCTTCTTTTTTTCTGTCAATTATCAAATTAGAAAAAAGTAATAGATGACATAGTAGGTGGAAGAGAATATCTAAATGATCATCCCCAGATGATAACGTTCAGACAATTTTTATCAATGTAAACAAAGATCGCTATGTATGAATACTATTAATTTGTCATCGTTTATGAACTGTTTCAAATATTACAACTTTCTCCTCTCAACGTTCAACAATCAAAAACTATTTAGATCATGCAACGTACACTTGTCTGTTTACAAGAAACAAAAAATAAATAAAATTTTCCAAACATCTCGATTATTATCGTATGAAAAACATTAATTATTCGATTCATCTGGAACGTCAGTTGATTGCATGTTAGTCTTTTGTAAACTATTAACCACTGCCATCTCATAGCTGGGTGGAAAATCTTCCACGAATGGTGGTGGTGGTGATTGATCTCGAAATGATGTTCGAGACTGAGTAATTGCAAAAGGTTGAACATTCGCTGACATGTCGGATACTCGACGTGAATTCGTGGTGTTTTTGAGAATACAATACATACAACAAATAATGATAACTATGGGACCCAAAATAGCTAAAAGAACGATGGCCAATACAGGAAACGAACTATCCGCACACGTTCTAAATGAGCTACCACAAGCTTCTAGTTGTTTCAAATAAAATTTTTTGAATTAACATAGACACATTGAAATATAAAGTCGAACTTACTTGAACAGCACCATGTGAAAGGATAGGCGAAGCCGCAAGAGACTCCTAAATGGACAGAAATATTTTTATATCTTAGATGAAACAACGATCTATACCAGAATTGCCATTATATATGCATGAACCACAAGTAGTTTCGATAATTGCTACTAGAATAAACGCTGCAAGTATGAGAACAGACATACTGTTTCGTAATTTCTTTGTCTTGTGTTTGTCACATGTTGTAGAAAAAGAAAGAATGCAACTAATGATACTCAAAGTAGTATTGACATTGGTGCATGGCCTTTAGAGTCATAAATAATCTTCGATAAAAATTTTTCATCTTCTGTTTTTTTCACGTAAATAGAACAGGCGACTTCCTCTTTTTTGCATGAATGAAAATCAATATACATAGGAATATCGCATCGATATTGGTCACTTGTTCTTTTTTGAAAAAATTAATTTCGTTCTAAACCGAATGTATATACTTCATGCAACTGTGTTCAATACAAACTAAATATTGACATACAAGATTACGATTGGAAATTTTCTAAAACTATCTAAAAACGTCAAAAGAGTTCAACAGATGAATTTGCATGTTTAATTTCACAAAAGAATACTAGCGGCAATTGCAGATAGACAAATAATGTATTTTTATCTGTTGAAATGGCATAGATCATATATGCGATGATACTTACTTATATATTTGAATGAATTTTACACAAGAACTCACAAAAAAATTAACTACTTGTATGTTAAACTTAGGGGTGAATGTGCGAAAAAGAAAAAGGATACACTCAGATCCACACTCCTTCCGATGAATAGCAGCAACAGTGACACATATATGTACAGTTACGACGTAGTATAGAGGAGGACGATTATATGGATAAGGCCATTGCTTGTCCATAGCATTTTTACATAGTTTTTTCGTCCTACCTCTTCCCTTCGTTTTACAAGAACAAAGAGAAAAAGCATGAGAAATCATTTGTTGACAAAGAAATTCAAAAATTTTGTTTTTTCTTTAACTCTGGCATTTACACTTTTCTTAAACTACCACTATAACTAAATAATTATAGACTTAAAAGCACAAAATATGACGTAGTTTCTCTCTTTTTGGGTTACGATAGAAAATGGCACGATCCAAAACCAAGATAACATATATGGAAGATTTTTTCAATGATTTCTCCAGGACGCATTTAATTATATTAATTCAGTTCAAGTATTGTATTCTTTTGGAAATTTAAATTATTGGTTCGCATGTCAAACTTGATCAATGGCATAGCGTTCGATAGTAGAAAGAAGCTTTCTCTCGAATTATATCATTGAAACTACATGTCGTTGCTTTGACTTGTTTACTTTATTAAATATGATAATGATCATGTAATCATGCTCGAATGAAAAAATACACTTCAAATATTGATTGGAAGTATGTACACACCCTATTACTTACATGACTATGAGCTCCTATTGCTTTTCACTCTCAGAAAGTATCCATTGAAAACATATTAAGTTCTTCTTATATGAGCTGAAAAACAAAAAAACGTGATATCTTAATCGGTTTCACCTTCTCGTAAGTTTGAAGTGTGAGTGTTCGTGTAGTTGACGATGACGATGGAGAGAAGATTTCCTCTCTCAATATTTGTTTATTCTTTTTTGCAGCGTACATGTACTATTCATTTAATGAATGAATGCAATTTTAAATCAATAAATTGAATTAGTTATTGATACTTTAATTTTAACATTAAACAAACTATTAATTTACTGAGCATTTCATTTGTTCTTGTTTTTAGTTGTCTTTTATCAACACAAAAACTAAAAGTATTTCTAAAAAGTGGATATAGAATAACAATTAAACTTCGTGTATATTATTGATTGAAATAAAATGAGAATAATCTCATATCGTTTAGTCAACTTCAACTGATACTATTCATTAGCAATCTTATAAGTAAATCAATGAGATCTTTTCTTTTTCAGCTGTAGACAATAATATCAAACAGAATTTTTTTTTATTCAAAAACTAATTTCATCTAAACGATAGATTTTTATAGAAAAGTGAAATATTCTTTCTTTTGATTGATTCTTAACAAGAATAATTATCATTATTTTTCAAATTGATTTGTTATTCTAAATAATATTATACTTTAATTTTAAAATATACGTGTACTATGTATCAGAAGGACTCGTGAGTAGTATTATGTCTTAACTCAATTGGATGCAATATCTACCATCATTGAATATCAATAAACAAATGTTATTGAAGAATGTATCAACAATAAATCGCAATGATGCAATCGATAAATTTTCATCTCTTCAAGAACTTGTTGTGCATCAACTAGATCTTGAGGGTGTGGGTGTGGGGTGTGGGTGGGTGTGGGTGTGGGGTGGAGGTGGGGGTCGGGATGTAGGTGTCGGGATGTGGGTGTGTGAGTGTGGGTAGGTGTGGATGTGGGTATGGGTGTGGGTGGATGTGGGTGTGGGGGCGTGGGGTGTGGGTGTCGGTGTGGATGTGGGGTGTGGGTGGGGTGTGGGTGGGTGTGGATGTGGGCCAAGTAAACAAACATACCCACGCTGACACCTAACTCTTCCCACACGCACACACACTCACACCCCACATCCACACCCATCCACACCCACCCACACCCACACCCCACCCACATCCACACCCACACCCACTCACACACCCACACGCACACTCACAGCCCACATCGACACTCACACCCTTTATTTTAGATAATCTAGTATAGAGCACATAGCAAAGTAGGTATGATCGACAACGTACAGAAATTCATTTATTTGCTATTGTTTTTGTATCATGAATGGAAGCAAAAACGCACAAGGATGAACGAGAAGACGTGAACTCATTATCATTCCAATTAGGTATGCACCAGTACAGTCGGACTAGGTACCCAGTCCGACAGATACCTAGTCAGACTGGTCACCCACTCGGACCAGTCCTGCAGCCCGACTGGGTATAAAGTGTTGCTAGAGTTGAAATTGAAATTAATATGATGAGATATGTTCCCATCCAATTTCTTACAAGTGGAACTGGTACCCAGTCCGACTGGGTCAGATCCAGTCCTATTGGGTACCAGTTCCACTTGTCGGGTATCATAAGACAATACAGTCAGTCATACTAATTTGATCTTTTGTAATACTTGATACTCAGTTCGACTGAGTATTCAGTCGAACTGATACCCAGTCCTGACTAAGACTGGTACATACCTAATTCCAATAGAAATCGTTATAGAGGACTTGCACTGTCTGTGGCAGTTGTTATTCACATCTGACACATGTGGATAATTGTAATACACGCAATCATGACAAGATTGCATCATATTGTACGGAACTCAGTGTACTAAAAGGATTGCGCAAATTGATGCATACGTGACACGAAAGGATAAGAAAAATTGCAGCAATATTCTTGCATCACTCTCTTCAGAGTTGAATCAGAATTCGTCAGATCAAACTGAAATAGATTGTAATTTGGTGCACAATGGCGTGAAATATAAAACTCAAGGAATTAAATTTGAAAAGGATCACTTTCCTTCGTTATTGATTGGAATATGAGTAACATGAGCCAAGAACTCTCTGTCGTCGAACGCTATTCAACGATTCTTGAGGAAATCAAACAATTCAGTGAAGCTGAACAAATATCCAAGCATATTTCACTCGAAGGACTGACTTCCAAAGAACGCTCTCAAATCTATGATATCATCGAAACACGTTATTGCGAGCAGCTTCAGTACGAAAAACAATCATTACTGCGTGGCAGAAATAAACAAGTGGTGTTGCTTATAACAAAAATAACTGACCAGAAAGATGCAAGAACAAAACCTGTTCAAGTAGATGATACCGTTGTTCAATATTTTTGCAAATACACCAAACTACCTTTACCACTTATTAATCAAAAGTTTATTGATTATTTTCTTGATCTCTTAGATCCTTATACCAATTGCCGCGCAACGTTTACTCAGTTCTTACAAGATATCGAAGCACATGGAACTGTTCATCAACTGAATGGTCATATTAATCAAGTGTTAGATGATATTCTACATCACATAACCGAGCATTCCTCTGTCAAGGTATTCAACTATAATTCATTTGAAACAGAGATGAATTTTCTCAAGTCGAGTCTCTACAAAACACATCGTACGGTCTACACAAAAGAAAATCAAAACAAATTATTCATTTCTATCGATATTAATCAAGCTGATTATACTATTTTGAAGCATTACCATCCAGATGTGTTTCGAAACATGTTCACCTGGCAGGAATTTGTGCAATCTTTCTGCCATGAAAAACCAACTCACACACTCATCCAATCTAAGATTCTTCGAGAACGTATTTTCGGAGATGCTCGACTGACTAAGAAAACCAAATTCTTGTCAGAATATTTTGTTCACAAGGTTTTACACGAAATGAAAATTCCTCTCACCGACATAGTCATGCTGTCCGGCGATGAAGCTGTCATTTCATACGATCCTTTCAGATTTCGTTCCATGTCCGATCGTTATCATGGTAGTTTTTTTAAAGTGCTGCCTTTTCGATTAGTGAAGTTACCCAAGTACGATTATTTCGTCAAAGAATACTTCGATCCTTTACAAACAACAGATGACCAACAAATTGTAGTCACTCATCGTGAATTTAAATGCATACCACGTCTTTTCATTATGCAATGCATCAAGCAATATGAAGGCAAACCAATTCTCGAACTGGATCGCAAGTTTTTAACCGAGTCAGGTCATGTGGCAACCTTAGACGAATCAATTTTTTAATTACTTTTTAAAAATATCGTTGATACCTAAATTATATAACTGGCAGAGACGAGTTTTTCTCTGCTATGTCTGTTTTATAGATGACTGTTTGCACTTATAGAACATCTCAAGATTATGTCAAAGATGGGTGTGGGTAGGGTGTGAGGTGTAGGTGTGGTTGTGGGATGTGAGTGTAGGGTGTGGGTGTGAGTGTGGGCGTGGGTGTGAGTTTGGGTGTGAGTGTGAGTGTGGGTGTGGGTGTGAGTGCGGGTGTGGGTGTGAGTGTGGGTGTGAGTGTGAGTGTGGATGTGGGTGTGAGTGTGGGGTGTGGGTGTGAGTGTGGGTGTGGGTGTGGGTGTGGGTGTGAGTGCTCTTCTAAATAACACCCACACTCACACTCCACACCCCACCCACCCTTATCGGGTAATTTTTTTTTGAAAACTCAAAAAGAATATCTTTGCTGTTATTAATACAGAAAATAATCATAACTATATTAAGTTTAGTTGTGCTAAGTAAAAATTTTCTGAAAAAATATACAGCGCACGTCCATTCACTAAAATTTATAAAGGAAATATTTAAAAGAAAAGAAAAAATATGATAAATTTTACAGAACTACTCTCAGATTCCAATATTCGATTATTTTAATAGGTTTCTTTTATCGTTGAGAAATCTGTGGGAATTGTTATGCAAAATATGGGTTGATGATCTACGAATAATATACACAAAAGTTTTCCAAAATATGAAAGAATGAACTTCTACACTTAATGAGTAACGCAATATGTTTCTGCGATTCTAATGTTTCAAAATATTTGATGCTTTTTAATATCGAGATGAGAACGTAGCCAGTTCTTTTTGATGAATGTTAAAGACGAAATGCAGACAGAAAAATCAGGGTTAATGCAGAATCCATTGATCGGTAAAGATATGATAAGATAGCAACTGATTGCTGCAATAAAAAAAAGAAACTTTGAACTTATCTTGTTTCTTCTCTTGGCTCAGCTATAAAAGTCTTTTTTGTTGATCCCAATGCTGTCGAATTTTCATAGACAAAATCAAATCTCATAAAAAATTCGTGTATGGAAATTTTAATAAGGCATATTGAACTGCATTATGGTTTCTAAAATAAACTTTAAACAAAAAGATTGAAAAAACTCGATAACCTGAAACTATTTCACAATGGAGTTATGTTCGATAGAACATCCGACTATTTATTTAGTAACAACTAATCTTAAAACGATCGATTGTTCGAAACAATCTCATTGATGAGCTCTTTTCCGTATAGCCCTTGGAAATGAGTTTGGTGTAAGGACTCAGAATTTGTGATGAAATTAATTCTTGGTAGTTCATAATGAGTATTTTTTAATAAAAAAAGGCACATATATAAAGGGTGTTCCATAATAACTGACGATAAATTGTTATTCATATTTTTCATACTTTTTCTTGACATAGAGGGCTGAAATTTTTATCGCATATATATCTAATAAAGATCTTCTGTTTCTGAAAGTTTCAGGTCTCTAGCTATAACTACTGGTGAAATACATCGACCACATTTGAATACATGAATTTTCGTAATCGACCTAGCGGGGCAGTTACATAGGTAGTTAACAAAAAACTCCTAAAGTATTCAGAAAATTTTCTTTCATATCAGAATTTGTAGAGCTTTTTCTGCTGATCATTTTAGTAAAAACATGTTTCGAATTTCATTGAGAAATGACGATGTTATAGTCAAAATATTTATCGCAAAAAATAGAAGATGTCAGATTTTTTTCATAGAAATATCGCATACAATGTTCAATCGAGAAATATTCATCCTATTTGCTTATATTTCAGAAACGGACTATAGGATCTTGTAGAGCAATGTTTCTTCTACAAAACCTACTAACGAGGGAACCGTTCCAACTGATAAATCGCTTTTTTAATGAAAGCTGGTGGGTTATAGGTTATCGACTATGCTGATTCCGAATATGAGTATGAGGAGTGCCCTTAGGCCTTCATAGGGTGGGTTTCTGGAAAACAAGGTCTTCAGAAAACTAATTTAAATTAAATTTTTGTTTTTGATCTGCTCAGATTATAGAGCACATTGAGTTGCCTATAAATCAATAGTTTTTCCTGCTTTGCATGGATTGTCTTGAATAAACAACATTAAACTTTCCTATTTGTACAGTGAAATGCTAGTAATATGCATCTACTATGTGAATTCCATTGACTGTATGTCATCGTAAAATCTATTTGAAACAAAAGAAAATATCGATTAATAGACAACTTGATGTGCTTTATAACCTGAGCAGGTCAAAAACAAAAATTTAGTTTAAAGTTGGTTTTCTAGAGATCTGGTTTTCTAGAAAACCATCCTATAAAGGCCTAAGGGCACTCCTCATACTCATATTCGAAATCAGCATAGTCGATAACCTATAACCCACCAGCTTTCATTAAAAAAGCGATTTATCAGTTGGAACGGTTCCCTCGTAAGTCACATTTCTCCAGAATATAGCCACATTTTGAGATATACGAATCGACTTCCTTACGCTTTAACCTATTTTAAAGTGTTTAGTATTTTGCCTATAACATCGTCATTTCTCAATGAAATTGGAAAAGTTTTTTTACCAAAATGATCAGCGGGAAAAGCTCTACAAATTCTGATACGAAAAAAAATTTTCTGAGCAGTTTATGTTTTTTTGGTGAACTACTTATGGAAATATTCTGCAACATTTTCACAATAAAAAGTATTGAAAAATCGATTTCGAAAATTTATATATTTGAATGTTGTTGATGTATTTCACCAGTAGTTATAGCTAGAGATCTGAAACTTTCAGAAACAGAAGATCTTCATTAGATATATATGCGATAAAAATTTCAGCCCTCTATATCAAGAAAAAGTATGAAAAATATGAATAACAATTTATCGTCAGTTATTATGGAACACCCTTTATGTATATTAATTATTTGTTAATCGACGAATATTGAATATTTTTCTGGAAACTATGAACTTATGTATACCTATATAGCAGAAACCAATTTAGTGGATGACATAATTAAACGAAAGTGTAGAGTCACTAAAAAAAAAGAATTTCGAAGTAGTTTCCACCGATTAAAATTTAATCGCATAGTAAAAATTATTTGGTCCTCAGATTTTCTCTCAAAGAGCAATGGCAACTTCGATACGCTTCGAGTGGTTGAAATCATATCGAATAATCGATAATAGCTTTCTGATAGATTTTCTGCTTCGACTACTTGGTAATTCGATGCCTTACAAGTGGTCGAAATGGATCTGAACAGTCGAGAATCAGTGTCCGACAAGAGAATGTTTCTGAGGGCTCCATTTTCGATGGATTCGAGGTGCTCGAATATCAAACAGAACGAGAAAAAAATCTCTATTTCAAGTTTCGACCACTCACTGCACCTCTCACTGACTTTTTATGGCCTGCTTGGTTGTGCAACTATTTTTGTAATGGACCCATTTATAAACATAGGACATCTTGGACCTGGATTCGAGTATTCTCCAACTAGATTCCCCAGTAGGTTATACCAAACGGTGAAAAGGTTATATCAAGATACATCTCGACGAGATCTATTGATTCCACTATTTACTTTTTTCCTCAAGACCCACGCTTCATGGAAAAAAATCCAAAATACTGACAAAAAATAAGCGAAAAAAAAGCATTTTCCGTATAGTGCAACTGGATTCGCCTATAGGTTATACCAAAACGAGAAAATGGTATAACAAGATAGAACTCGACGAGCACTATCGATTGAACACCTTTCCAATTGGATTTGATGCTTGGATCTCCTCTAAAACGGCAAGTCCTGGCCAAAATCCGGATATTCGCGGTATTTCGCAACTGGATTCGCCTACAGGTTATACCAAAACCAGAAAATGGTATACCAAGATAGAACTCGACGAACTCTATCTTAGTATACCATATTCTCGTTTTGGTATAACCTGTAGGCGAATCTAGTTGCGAAATATCGCCCAAAAATCCGGATTTCGGTCAGGATTTGTCCTTCCGGAGGGGATCAAAGCATCAACACGATCCGGAAAGGTGTTCATTCGATAGAGCTCGTCGAGTTCTATCTTGTTATACCATTTTCTCGTTCTGGTAGAACCTATAGGCGAATCCAGTTGCACTATACGGAAAATGCTTTTTTTTCGCTTATTTTTTGTCAGTATTTTGGATTTTTTTCCATGAAGCGGGGGTCTTGGGGAAAAAAGTAAATAGTGGAATCGATAGATCTCGTCGAGATCTATCTTGGTATTGCTTTTTCACCGTTTGGTATAACCTACTGGGGAATCCAGTTGCGGAATACTCGAATCTAGGTCCAAGATATCCTACATAATTTACATCGAGTGTCCTAAAAGTGACTTCCTAAAAGTTTTTCTTTCATTTCACTGTTGACTGGATTCGATCAAATAATTTTTGTTTGATAATAAATAAATATACAGAGTTCTTATTTCTACAAACAAAACAAAGATCTTTAACCAAAATATAAAAATTTATTCGGTTTTCTCTATTCAGACAAACTTCGGGATGATCTGAATTTTAATTGTTTGAGTTTTTATTTGACATCATCCGTTTTGTTGTTGTAGAGTCATAACCAAAATAAAATTCTGTGAAAAGATCAGT
Source organism: Rotaria sp. Silwood1 (assembly GCA_905250075.1). Classification (NCBI taxonomy): domain Eukaryota; kingdom Metazoa; phylum Rotifera; class Eurotatoria; order Philodinida; family Philodinidae; genus Rotaria; species Rotaria sp. Silwood1. The sequence continues at coordinate 67,386 of CAJNOP010000254.1, forward strand.
CAAGTATTGGACTATTTAAAGATTCGAATTATTGAACAACTTGAAGTAATTAAAAAAGAAATATTATATAGTAGGATTTTCCAAAACAACAGAAAATAGTTGTTAGTTTTGTATTTTGGTTAAAGATCTTAGCTTCCAACAATCATTTTGAAACTTGTCTTTACAACTAAATATTCAGTGTATTCATCGATTATTCAACAGATACTTATTCGATGAAGTTCTATCAATAATAAAATACAACAAAACCAACTTGTAGGCAAGTACTTTTGGAACATCCGGTATATTGTTGTGGTTGCCAGTCATGATACATATTTAGTTAAATTGTTTTCTCTTTGTTAATATATTGCTTGTATTCATGATTGTTTCTTATCTGTATCCTTGGCCTGTTATTTTTTTCTCTCCTTGTCTGTCTTCTCTTCTGATGCATCCCTCTCAATGAAAAAGAACTATCATAGGTATGTCAATATATATTCTTGTTTTCTTTCTGTGTTTTTTTGTGGATAGGAATAAAATGGTCGATATGCTGATACAAAGAGTAGAAAAAAGTGGGAGTTATCAACACATGCATATTTATCATACTATTAAACTTTTCGTTGAAACAACTACATTGAAATTCTGTCTTGTGTAAATCATAGAAACACATCTTCTAACAATAAATCTATTACTGTTGTTTATTCCTATTTAAATCAATTAAAATTAATTCAATTTCTTTGTAGTTGTAGAATATTATGACTGAAAGTTTTTTGTAGTATTATTCTGATGATTGTAATAAAGATTGATAATTATGATGATGGAAAATGTTGTCCTTCTTGTCAATATGATTATAAAGTCTATCATCGAAATGTATATAATTACTTCATATTGCAAAGATTGTACGTGCGCAACATTTTATTGTAGTCATGGCAAATGTAATGCACTAGGATTTAATTGTGACGGTGGATGTAGAAAAGCAATCAATTGTTTTCAAGTTGCAATATGTGCCATGAGACAACAGAATGAAGAAGTTCAATAACAATACACTTCACCAGGCTTAGCCGGCAAAAGTGTATGACAATATCAATATGTAATACATCATGTTTTCAAAAATGATATGCGGACAAAACTAATCTCTATGATATAAAATACTTGATAAATTTTCTGTACGACTACATAATTTGTAAGAGTGAAAGGCAAATATTTTTATCCTAAAGTATAGGTCATGAAACAGCCTCTACAATAAAACATTAGCATATCTCTGGTTCGATTTCTTCGAAATGATTAATATATTTTTGGTTTATGGTAGGAACTTTTCTGAAATTGTTTTCATATAGATAATGTTGAAAAATAGTACTATCAAGTCGAAGTTTTGGTCTCATTAAGAAAGCTTCACTTATGATCATATTAGAATCATACATAAAAGGTGTTTCATAGATAATTTTTCGCATTTTTTTAAGTTACAAGACGCCACATTCCTTTTAAAAGTCACTGTTCTGTCTTTGGAAATTTGAAACTTAGTTACCATTGACTTCTATACTAATTAGTTCTGTAAAAGTTGCTGTATCTGTATCAAATATTGTATGTTTAATATGGTTCGCTGTTTATTGCGTGTGAGTGTATTCAAACACATATTCACATAGTCCTACACACTGGCAGCCAAACCAATATCAAGCCTCACACACACACTAAAACTGTAAATGCATAGAGTTATCGTGATTCTGATTAGAATGCTCTATTAAAAAAAAACTTGCAGTCAATGATGTTATTTTTCTTAGTATTTCTTTTTTATGTCGCTTCGGATCACTAAACCAAGATTCAACTATTGACATTAATAGAAATAAGCATTTGTATTTATTAAAAATTAAAACCAAAAGAGAATCAAAATAATATTTGATCAAGTTGAATCTTTTAATGGTACTTGTGATTTTTTTGTTACATTATCTATTGAAAGATATAAATATTTTTAAGTAATTACTTGAAAACTACCATCTTTTCTATTAAGCTAAGAGAAGAGAAAAACATCTCGATATTTAAATGTTTCTTTCCAAATTAATACGTAAAAAAAATCAAAGAAAGAAAACATTATTTTTTTTATTTAATGTTGAGAAGAATAAAAAAAAGGTGTATTAGTTTGACATTTATTTTTCTGCTGCTTTGATGAAGAAGAATGCGTTACATCGAAGACCTATTCATCACATAGTATTTTTTTTTCTTTCGTTTCTGTTTTAACAAAATGTAAAAACTTTCATGATTCATTTCAAATAACAACTATTTCAAGTTTATTGTGTTGCGCATTTGGTTTCCGTTCTCGAAAAACAATCTCAATATTTATCAATAAAAAATAAGAAAAAGTACAATGTTAATGGGCCAAGAATGTACTCATATAGATAATAATATGCAAGAAGAAGAATTTTCTATTCCATTATGGGAATATAATCAACAAAGTCAACGATGGTCACAAAAACAACCTGGTCAATATAATTCGACACTTCATTGGGATAAGTTTCGTGTTGTTACATATAATATATGGTTTTCGGAAGACTATCAACCGATACGGTTTAGGAGCCTTTGTGATATATTAAACAAATCTCAAGCTCAAATAATTGGTTTACAAGAAAGTTTGTTCTGTTTTTGTCTACTGACTAGAATTATAGAAATATATTTCATTTTTCTCTTTATATATATATATAGTGACAGCAAATATTCTTCAACAACTTTTATCACAAGACTTTGTTCAAGAACGTTATTATTTATCGGATGTTGATGGTCGTACATTCAAAGAATGGTATGGGGTTTTATTATTAATTGATATTCGTCTTCATATATCCAAATTAAGTTTAATTCATTTTTCTCAATCAACAATGGGTCGTCGTTTAATACTTGCGGAAATAAAATTAGATGAAAATGAAATACTTCGTATTGGTACTGTTCATTTAGAATCTTTAGATAATAAACAGCAACGCCTACATCAATTAGATATATGCAGAAAAGTATTTAATCGTTCTCCAACTAGTTGCATTTTAATGGGAGATTTTAATTTTCATGCACGTGGTCAAGAAAATATTGATCAATTTAATAGATTACCGCAATGGATTGATGTATGGCCTTGCTTAATGGGTTCTGATAATCATGGATATACATATGATACAGAAACGAATTCAATGACTAAATTTCATAATGGATCATCAGATAGATCAAGATTAGATAGAATTATTTTATTAAGTCAAACAATTATTCCGACACATATTCAAATAATTGGAAATCAACCTATCGCATATCAAGGAAATTCAAATTTATTTCCATCAGATCATTTTGGTTTGACAGCAGTTTTTCAAAAGAACAAATAAGTAGATTAGTTATACATAATGAAAACAATAAATCATGATAAAAAAAGTTAATGAACACTAATCTATATCGAAGATTTTTATTCAACTGTTTTTTTTAGTACATATTTATTTTTTTTTAAATAACACTCATGTTTGATTGTAAACTAATTTTATTTAAACAAAAAAAAAGAGAATAAGATAAATTCATTGGATGCTTTTTCAAATGAAACGCAAGTTTTAGCGAGTTAGTGTAGTGTTCAGCAGAATGACATAGGAGGGTGGCAGAGCTGTCACAAGCAGAATTTAAGAATTCTGTGTAGTACACATTCATTATTATCTACATCTCCATTCTATTCATATTAACAGGAATGTGGGTGTGGGTATAAGTAAACAGAAGACCAACACCCACATCCAACAACGACAACGGAAGAATGGAAACATCGACGACGATGTATTGCAATGTGAGTGAAGCAGCACTCTTGTTCAAAGCAATACATGATCAATCACTTGTCCTTAACAAAGAGCAAGACAATGAAGAAAAGCATTCAAAAGTGTAGGCGTGGATGATCGAGAAGAAAAGATCCACAACCAAACCCTCCGACTGGGTTCTCTGCTCTACTGGATATTAAGTGAATTGACCAAGAGTTGATTCGATAATAAGTATTTTTGTTTCTGACCAAACACTCTCAGAATCAAGGAATCCGAATCTTCAACTATTGTCATTCTCAAAAAGCAATAGATGTGGCTGTTTTTGAAGAACTCTAAAATGGAAAGAGATAGAAATCTTCGGTCTTCAATATTCGAGAAAAGACACGTTGGAGCGTCTTCTTCTCCAATATTTTATAAGCTGAGATTATTTTAAAATCAACCATTTTCATAAAACATCGAAACAATGTACAAAAATGATCTGCCATTGAGATGAAATTTTAATAAAAAGCAGTAAAATTTACTTAAACATTGAGAGAATTTCATATTTTTCGGGTGGACATATAGAGGATTTTATTCGCTTAACGTTAGCGTATGTGGAGACAATCATTCAAATTATATCTTAAACTAGAGTTTCCTAACTCTCTCTATCTAACTCATATATATTCAAAGCAAAATTTTATGAAATTGGCACACCCTTTTCAGGCAATGTGTGAATGTCTTGCAGAAATGATTAATTTTAAAACCATTTAGTCCCATACAATATTAGAAAAACAATACACCTTGGTTTCGTCTCTTTCAAACGGTGAAAACCGTAGCTCTCTGACTCTTACCATTGTAAAGTTATTCGCAAAAATAGTCATACTCATTGATTTCTGAAAAAAATATTTGTTTCTCGAATGAATCCGAATATGTAATTGGTTGTTAAAAAAGTTTTGAGTTTAACTTTTTTACTAAAACAATTTTCTTTAGCAAAAAGAAAACAATTTTTTCTTAAAAAAAATGTTTTTGGGAAAAAGCGATTTCTTTTTTGCTTCAGACGGTTCCTTTTGCTACAGAAGTTTCTTTGGTAAAAAAAGTCAAACTCAAAACATTTACCGACTAATTACAGATTTGAATTCGGCGACTTCAAAAATCTACAGTCAAACTTTATTAAGAACCATTGCTTTCCCTAAAAAATCCTTTCTTTCTTAAAAAATCAAGTACGCAATTTCGAGAAACTAGTTGATGATTCGAATTCCTCGATCCTGAGAACCTTTGATCAGAAACAAAAATACTGATTATCGAATTAACTCTAGATCAATTTACTGGATATCCAGCAGAGCTGGGGACCTAGTCGGAGTAGTTACCCATACAGACTGGCACCTAGTTGGGACTGGAACTGGTGCATATCTAATAATGAACATCTGCATGCTTTACTTTACTTTTCGGGTGAAGTTGACTTACTTTACTGTACTTTTGGAAAGTAAAATAAAGATAAAATGAAAATCGATAAGTGCAAGAAGAAAGATAGGAGAGCAAAAGAGACATAGAATGTCTCATCGCAGAGTAGACAAAAGAAAGAATAGGTGAAGTAACACTGAATATATTCACAATGAATTCCTACGGTATGGTCTTCAATCGTCGTTGCCAAGGCCTATTAGAGAAGAGTAAATGAGAAGTAGGGAACTATTGTAGCATGTGCCTAAGTTTTTATCGCGTTCGTTGTATATACTTATATAGTTTTGATGATGACCGTAGAATTCTGAAATTATAATGAGATGTAATCAGAAAAATATTTCACGAGACATACACGAATGCATAGTAGTCTTTTTTTAATTTGTTATAGTTAAGTTTGTCCTTTCTTTCGTTCTACTTTGTGTTCTTCAAATGTCTTTGCAAGTTTTTTTGTCATTAAAAGTTCGAACTTCCTTGACTAAAACCAATGATAAGATCATTGCTCTCTATTACATATCCATACAATGCGTTAAGGCTTTTGTTTTCTTTGAAATCTATGTATGGTTTTATTCAATTTTTGAAGCGATCAATCTCAATCGCAAGAAAACAAAAATATTCCATTCTACAACCTACTACAATAGCTGTTCGACTTGTCAGTTATTTTGGTAACAGTGTGGAATAGTTTTGAATGTATTGTGTGAAAATTTATTTTGTATTTACTAAACGATGCACGAAGAGAATAATAAAACAACATTTGATATGTTAAATCAGCAAAAGAAAAAAAACGACGTTATTCGGAGCTGTAGGCATGAAGCTGCAATGAAATACGGCACTATTAATCGTATATCAACTAAGATAGCAAATACAAGTTATAATACAAATACGCAATAAGCTGTAATAAAACAGAATGATGCATTTTATCTATGATGAGAATCACACACAAATGACGATAATACATCAAACTAGCAGCATATTTCATAACGGATAATATAGTACGACACACAAACAGAATAAAAGTTTTTTTCAATTTTGATTAATATTGGTATTTGATTAAGGTAGCTATTCATATTTCTTTCACTTTTAGATCATCTATCAAACTATGAAAACTCCTATTACTTTTATTGCTCTAATTGTTATTGCTGTTATCTCATCATCATCAGCTAAAATAGAGATTCCAGCATGCATTCAAAAAATGATTAATGGTTTCAATGCCACACCTCGATTAAGCCCATATATTCGCATTGACAATTATTTGTATCGTGGCAAAATGACCTATTTGGCTACCAGCAGCTGTTGTGATCGATTCAATCCACTTTATGATGGAGAATGCAATAGCATTTGCGCTCCTTCAGGTGGTTTCATTGGTGTCGGTGACGGTAAATGCAAGGATTTTGCTGAAACAGCGAAGCAACTGGGAAATATTTGGGTAATTCCACGTGCTTAATCAATTTTCGTAGTAAATCTCTTGTCTTTGAAATAAAATAATATAATATAATTCAACAATAATGTACATTTTTTATCTAGAAAATGTTCTCTTTATTCTTCAATGTCGGATTAGAAACTCGAGATAGATCAAATCACGTTGTTGTTCGTTTGGATTCTGGTGAAGTTTAAGTGTGCTTGAGATAATGTTTCGGTCAGGAGTATCTTGTTTCAATTTATATTTTTGAAAATTGCAAGTAGATGTGTTCGCAAGTTTCGGGAAATATATATGGAACATCAGCAGGAGAACGCGGATTTACTTCCTTCATAATTCTTCTATGTTTATAGTTTTCACAAAATCAAATGTTAGCGTAGTGCATGTTCTCTGAAATATATTGTATTTTCGAAAATCCTTTCACACATTGACCAGTATACCACCAACGGTCTAACATGAAGTTAATCTACACGTATCAAGGTCTTTACATATGTTATTCTCCTGCTAGGATGAAATTTTAGGTAAGTTTCAATAATAGTGTGATTGATTGACCAACTAATGCGTATATGAGAGAAAAAAGTTGATGCTTTTTACGGATTCTTGACATTAAATAGCGCTTTTATTACAAATCTGTTGAAATAATATTCGAAATATTTCTTCTCTAGAAACTAGCTTACTACACGTGTCTTGCATGAATGAAAGCCATTTTGATGAATTGTTTGTGGGTAATATATGTTCACTTATCATAATCGAACAGACCTCGGTGCAGTAGTATATTTCTGTTTATATCATGAGAAAAAACACAGCTAACTTATCTTATTATCTCTGTTCGAATGCTATTCCTCACAAAAATATTTTTGTCTTTGACCTACTGTTTTCGACATGTTTGCAGAAATCAAGCAGAGAGCCACTATGAATCTTTAAGCTTTCTCTTTGTTAGAGTTCATGAATTCTAACATATTTACACTTATGATCTTCTTATTTTTGTTGTTTATTAGTAGCTTGTCAGGCACTCGACCTAACAGAAGTACAGCATATTGCATTTGTAAATGTTGTAATACTGGTCTTGAATGCAAAGTTCCATTTGTAGCCAAAAATTTATTTGAACTACATGTTGATTAATGTAAGAAAGAATATACAATGGACACATGCGCAAGAAGATTCTCTAATAAATGTGCGAATATATTGACAGAAAGCCGTACAGAAACAAGCTGCTATACAAATAGTAAAATTGCAATCTATATTGTACGACATGTCTTTTTTTGTTAACTGAGATTATACATGAAACTAATAATAGCAGATTCAAACGATGATGTTCTTTAAGAAAACAAAGAGGTTAATCTAAGAACAATTTCAAGTAATGAATCTCGAATTTAGTTTCCAAAATTTTTATCAATAGTGAATCAGAAGAAGACGTTTTTTCGATGGTAATCATGATTTTTCCGACAAACCAAGCATTTAATAATAATTTGATGGTTTGATTCATATAAAGGAAACATTTTTTCGGACATAAAAATGACTTCATTCAATTTTCTCCTTTTTAGTGCTTCTAATGCTTATAAAACTTACAGATTCAAAACAATAAAATATTACACTTTAGTGACTTGAGCCGACGAAAAGTTTAGTGATCATGCTCTGATTTATGATTAGAACAAAATTTCAATAAAATAGTCGTCAAACGAGAAGTAATGAAACTTCCAGTTCTACTTTATCGACAACCTTTAATAATTATCCAATGATGCTACAAATTTTAATAGAAACAACAGCTATATTTGATCAATTTTCAGTTAGATCTGCTAATAAGCATGCACAATTACTTGAAATAGTCTTCAAAAGACTTACAGAATCAAAATAACAATAGAAAAAGGAAATCGAGAAAGTAAACTTTTTAAAATTATCTATCTCATCGTTAGTTTAAACAAGAAAAGGCATTTTCATATAATATAAAACACTCATGATAATTGTCTTTCCTTCAACAAAAATAAATAAAATTTCTTTCAATAATCTTCAAACTTTTGGTATGAAATAAAAATTTTCATTATATCCAAATTGGTTGCTAAAAGGTTCTCAAATAATACATAGCTGTTTTCATAGATATATATATATATTGTTTTTATTGACGATGAAAGACAAGAAGATATCATATGGTTCAAATACAATTCGTGTTAGACGTTCCATATTCTTTTGTTGTGAGTTGCGAAAGAAAAGCTTAGTTCAAAAATTGTCAATAATTCGATGAAAATAACAACTTCCCCAAAACTCTTCCGATCATTCTCGAAAAGTACTAACTTTCATCATTATCAAAACAAATTCCATTTTCCTGTCATTGCTACATAACCAGTTTAATACAATCCGCGAAAACGACGATCATCATTATGAATTTATCAATACTTGAGTATTAAATTTTGTTTCATTCCTTCTATATCTATGTGTCACATAATAAACTTTACCAAATTTTCACAAAACAAAAGCCTCTTTAATGTTTTATTCATAAGCGTATTTTCTTAAACGGATATTTATTGCATACAACAAGACTTCGTTATTTTTCGTTTTTCTTTAATAATTTACCGCATTCAAACAAACTTATCCTTCGTAATCCGCTAAAATACAGAATATTTAGTCCTATACATGCCACTCATATCGGCATATTTAATGTGAAAATGATTATTTATACATCGCCTTTACTTTTCACCGGAAGAACAAATCATTTGGCAATAATTACTAATAAATAAGAGGATATACTGCATAGATGTTCGGTTTATTTTTGTCTTTTTTGTGTATTTGCTAGCTAATGTCAGTCTTTATTATCATCTACTTGATTAGCTTGTTTATGTATTATGTTTCTTACAGGCTAAGTTTGATTTGGTCTACTTGCTATGTAGCATGGTTATTGTTATAGTTTTTCCTTTTTTTTTAAATATAATACTTATAAGATCATAGAAACGTTCAAGATATTTACTTCTTTCGTTCATATTTATTTCTTTGCTATCAAGAAATCTTCCTCATTCCAGCAAGGAGAGATATTAATGACACAAATAGGTATCTTATCACAGGGTGTGGATATAGGTGTTGATGTTTTTCATGGGTCCATATCTACACCTTCAAGCTCTACAAAAAATTATATATAGAAAATTCATTATGACTTTGTCTTATTACTTTCTCAGATCATTAAAAGTGACAACCCACCGTATTTCAAATATATCTCGGCTTAAGAAAATGATGAAATCTTAAATTTTTTTAAAGATTTGGGATGAAAAGTTCTAAAAAAAACCGTATTATGAGATTCTTACTGGCTCGTTCTGCTGATTGCTTTCATACTGTAGATGAACAACCTGTATGATAGCGCTACTTTCAATCGTATTTTGCATATGTTTCAGCTCGAGAAAGTGATAAAATCTTCAATTTTTTTAAAAATACGTATTCGAGGAAAGCCTACAGAAGCTATATCATCAACTTCCTATAACAAAACAGAAAAAGTTATCCAAACACTTTTATTATTCTCAGTACGATATAACATAGCACTGACATATGGATTGTTTGTTTTCAGCATCTGAAAATTACTAGATGAAACCCATGACAATTTCTTTATACGGATTTTTTGTAGAACTTTTCATGGCACATCTATTTAAGAGAATTTCTGTGTTATAGAATTTATAAATTTCCAAGATATTTACAAAATATTCTATGTTGCCATCATTTTGATTCATCGATATATAAATCACTTCTTCATTATATTATTGCAGGACTAAATAAAAGAATGGTAAAGATAGGTGCGTTCCAAAATAGATAGGAACCTTCAATTGTTAGCAAGGGCAGCTGTATCATATTTTACATTTTAATCTCGCAATGATTGTACGAACAGTGTGTATTGATTGATCCTGTTTTAAAATGACTTGAGCAAGCACATCAGTGAATTCAATGTAGAAATTGTGCCATTGGGGCATTTGTATCAGTTTGTCAATCAAATTCCTTGGAAAATATCAGTGCCGCAGGGAACATCAATAAGGTCTGTTAATGAACGTTAGTGCCAACATACTAGTAGTGTCCCGTAAAAACTGGTGTCAGTGTAGTTATAGTATCGATGAACGTCTGTATGAGATTTCAGTGGACAGTTTATTGAAACTGTTCATGCATAAATATTCGAAGTCGTCGATTTTCTGATAGACTTCCGATTTATAGAACCTTTGTTTTCTATTCTTTTCTTAGCTAAATTTGACTCATTCTTATTTAACATAAAGCCCACAATTCAGCAGAACTTTAGAGATATCATTCGTTTGTCAAATTAAGTGTTATATCGTCAAACAGTGCATCAGTATCGGTATGGGTCTACTGCTCACTTTAATTCACATGCACACACACTTACACGCACACCAAAATTACAGAAAGATGGTCACAATCTTTCATTTATCATTATATCAATATAAAAATAGTTTAGTGTATTGTCGATCTGTAAGGTTCTCAAAGCGATTCAAGAAGACAATACCTTCGCAGATATGTCATAGGTTACACAAATATCGCAAAATTCACAATAAAGTTTGAGAAATCGAACGACGAGTAATACCAGATTCTAATCATCAAAAATAAAAAAAAATTATGTGATTACAAAGAACGATTTTAATAGAATTCTGCTCTTCAGAAAAATAAATTGTAATTCGTTCGAGTTTACCTTATTTACCATCCAGTCAGTTCTTGAAAAGACTTTGTCTTCTATTTACACTCTTCATTTTTCTCTATTGACTGCTTCTATTCTATAATACTTGATCCTAACAAAAACAGTCTTTCAGTTGGCTGAGCATTGTATAATGTAAATACACTTCTCGTGATAAGTCTTGTGAAAAAGAAAATCAATAAGTACTGTGCTCACATCAATACTTCCTCTCAGATTGTATGCAGCATAGTAAAATTTCGAAAGTTTGTAAACATACATGTCAACAGCTACTGTTTTCATTTTTCTAATGCATCCAGTCAGCCATTAAGGAGAAAGAGAAACTTGGCTTTTAAGATATTGACGTCATATAATACATAGCTTTCAAACATAATATTGCTGGAATCCACGCATTGATGCAAATAAACATGGTCAACACTCCTTCTAACGCCTCTTTTTGACTCAGACAAGTAAATATGCTCGAGTGAACTCTTTTGTCTATAAAAACAGCAACTGCTTTCATCAAAACACATTTCTTCAATCGTAATAATGCAACGATTTCTGATTCAGGTAGTGGCAGCACTGTAAGTAATCCTTCCATGATAGATCAATGATGAAATACAATTTTATTTTTAGGTATGTTGTCTGCATTGTAACAGGTATGAAAAATTGATTTTTTTTCCAGTAATTTACACAGAAGTACAGTATGAACTCATAAAGCTGATATTTACTTTTCTCTTGATTTCTGTAAATCTTGAACTAAAAAAAAAATGTTTGCTAATTTAATCTGTGGTTTTTTAATGAATTTTGTTACAGGTCAAGATACTATTGATACACCACCTCCTAGTTGTGGATGCTGTCCATCATCTTACTGTCAAGCAAAACAAGCACCATGTTCAACAAACTTCGATTGCGAATGTTTGCTGATGACAACGACCGGAGGAGGAATGTGTGCTGATACAGTTATGTCATGTAAAGATTTAGTTCCATGTGAAAATGATAATCAGACATGTTCAGTACCCAATACTGTATGTGTCAATAATACACGATGCAACATTCCTGTTTGTTATCCGATAGACCGTGCTTCTTCTCAACGGTGTCCATCTTTCACTCGGGAAACTATAACCAATACGACAAGTAAGTTTTTCAACAAAAATGCTGGCGAATATTGGAGAAACAATTTATAGCTATGCAATCTTTGCCATTTTTTCGATACAATTTTTTTAATATTGTGTCCACTTTAGAAGTGAAGTGATAGGAATTATCTACACCTTATAGAAACATGCAACCCGCTCAAAGAATGCGACGGCAAAATATTTATCTCGAATTGATTTAGCCCTAAACAGTGAAAAAAAAATGTCTGTTTTTGATTTTCTAACAAAGATTTTCGATTCTTATTACATCTGTTTTTTTCAACCTCACTGTTGTCAATATAAAGAAGAAGGCACATGGACCTTTGTAAACGAATCTGAGAACGCCAAGAACTGTCGAGAAAATTCTCTTCATGGTACATATAGTTAGTCTAATAATTACTCATCCATCACGATAAAGTCAATTCGCCTTACTTGTCATTTCAAAATCACACAAGCTGTGGAGAACTTAGCTTTCCACCATCGTGTAGGAAAAATCATGCAGTCAAGATGTCTGTTTTATGAGTCTTTTTCTTTGAGAAAAAAATTATTTCAACAGATTAAAAAAAACAATTCATATTCTGACCATCATTAGCACTAGCAAAATGCTTTTAAGTGATTTATGAGATAGACTTATAATGAGTATCTCTGGGTGAGAAAGTTCTATTGGGTTATGAAAAAAAAAATGTACTGGACTTGATGGTTTACTTTTTCTCTTATTTTGAATTCACTAGCGGTAGAAACCGGAAGATTTTCAAATGTTCTAAGCCGTAAAAATCAACGTGCGCCACCAAACGTATTTTTAATGCCTGTTCGCTGTAAACGGATATATTAATAATTGACAAATGACCAACGGCTGCTTCCGTTTCCTTCAGTGTGCATCAGAATATTTATATTGATAAAACTGTTTCGGATGACTAATCTATACGAATCGCAGAAACGGTTAGGCATATCAATATGCGCCTGGAGATAATCAGGAGACGAAAAACCTCGAAATCACTTGTATCGAGTTATCCTCGCCCTAGTAAAATTGTAGCTCAAGTATAATTCATATTCAATACAAACGAAACGAAAGAAATTGCATCGTGCCGAGACATTTGAGTGTGTTCAGTTGCCTAGGGCTAGGAAAAAACTCGTACTTCTAC
>CAJNOP010000254.1:80897-121384 GCA_905250075.1 Rotaria sp. Silwood1
CAATATGATCAATGAGAGTTGGATTTACACACTTAAATCGAATCAAATTATAGATTTCTTTTGCAGGAGTCAAATCTAATCGAGTCGAATGTAACTCTTTTTATTTGACTCCTCAACAGTCTCTTCATTTACTCTGAAAAACGAGTAGTAAAATTCACTTCAGTGTAGGGTTCATATTCTCTGTATCTTGACATTTTAAAAAGTCTGCTGATTCCTTAGTATGAGAAGTCTAATAGTTCAACTACTGCTTGTTTTTCCATGAAAAAGTCAGTTTCTATTGATTTAGCATAAGATTGATAATCTTAGAAACAGATACATGTGCAGCTATTTTCATGATTATTTCTCTTTCCGTTTAGCTCGTAGGGTGTTCTAGTTTATTTGATATATAGACTTGCTGAGTAGATTACCGATTTTTTGCATCCTTTTATTTGCAGCATGGATTGAGTTTTATTATTGATATCGTGGAAGTTTTATGGTTCGATTGAGTGATTATCAGTGCAGTTATAAATAAATGTGACTTTGATAATTTAATACATTTCTACCTATCCTGATTCACTAATTGAGATGACAATTGATTTTGGAAATCTTGACCGAAAACCAAATATCGAGGCGATTCAACCAAGATTACGGATTATGAACTACATTTTAGATCAGGACACTGAGATAGAATATAACTGGAAATAGAAGTTAGTTAACTCCTCGACCTTGTATAAATGCGTCTTCCTCCAAGAAGAATATAACTATATCAGCATGAATAATGTAAATTCTGAAACAACTATCTTCATTGATCGGCGAAAAAAACATCTTTTTTTCTATAATACTCAAGCGTTAATTCGTAATTACTTGTTTTTTAAAGCAAATGACAATGATATATATTTTTTTTTAACTTTATTTTATCAATCGCGTCAATGAAATCAAAGTAATTACTATTTCAACTCAACTAATTCTACTCAAAATTTCAAAAAGTTAATCGAGTTAAAATAGTTGATAGCTGTAACTCTCGCACTGAGAAATTCCTATTGGTAACTCAATACCAAAAGAATGTCATAGTCGTGTTATCTGTCCAAACATTTATATATAGTAAAATTTTCAGAACTTTAGCTTCTATTGATTGAGAAAAATTTCAGCAAAACTTTCTGATATCGTCAAAAGTATTGTTCAGTGACGTGTAAATGTGCAAACTTTATGAAGATTAAACAATCATTTAAAAAACGAACTACTTCATTGAAAGCTACAAATAACTTTTATATGTAAATCTTTGAATTGCTTCACGGAAATACTCCTTTCTAGGATGGTTAAATGCCACCAGTATGTTTTTTGCTCGGAATTGGCACACAGCATCGGTACTTACCAGTGGAAAAGTCTTAGTAATTGGTGGATATGGTAGCATTGGCATTTTGAATAGTGCAGAACTATACGATCCAACAACAGGAGTTTGGACAAGGGCTGGCAACTTAAGTGAAGCACGATATATGCACTCAGCATCGGTGCTTACCAATGGAAAAGTCTTAGTAGCTGGTGGAAGTGGTAACAGTGGCATTTTGAATAGTGCAGAACTGTACGATCCAACAACAGGAGTTTGGACAAAGACTGGTAACATGAGCGATGTTCGGAGTTTGCACACAGCATCGGTGCTTACCAATGGAAAAGTCTTAGTAGCTGGTGGAAGTGGTAACGGTGGCTATTTGAGTAGTGCAGAACTGTATGAACCATCAACAGGAGTTTGGACAAAGACTGGCAACATGAGTGCTGAACATTATGCATCCGCAGCATCTCGGCTTGCCGATGGAAAAGTCTTAATAGCTAGTGGACTGAGTAACATTGGCTATTCGATTATTACAGAATTGTACAATCCAACAACAGGGGTTTGGACAAAGACTGGCAATATGAGTGAAGCACGATATATGCACACAGCATCGGTGCTTATCAATGGAAAAGTCTTAGTAGCTGGTGGAGGTGGTAACAGTGGCTATTTGAATAGTGCAGAACTGTATAATCCATCAACAGGAGTTTGGACAAAAACTGGCAACATGAGTGATGCACGATATGGACTCACAGCGTCAATACTTACCAATGGAAAAGTCTTAGTAATTGGCGGATATGGTTATGGTGGCTATTTGAGAAGTGCAGAGCTGTACGAACCATCAACAGGTATTTGGACAAAAATTGGCAGCATGAGCGTTGAACGATACGCACCCGCAGCGTCCGTACTTACTAATGGAAAAATCTTAATTACTGGTGGATATACTTCCAGTGGCCAAACGAATAGTGCAGAATTATATGCATGATCACTGTTAAACTGAAGTATCGCTCTTTTGACTTAAAAAAGGATTTTCTATTCGTGTCCCAACCATTCATCCTTGGTTTATTTTAGAACACTGTAACAGTGACGTCACACTAATAAATAATCCCCATCCTGTTTTCTTTTACTATTTTTGTCTCATTTCCATGATACATCTGCTTTCTCTTTGATTTATCCAACAGTATAAGTACAGATCTGGTTCATTCATTTATCCATTCCTTTTGAAATAAACAACGCGTGCATTGAAACCTGTACTCTTACATAAGATGCGAAAACAGAAGAAAGATAAAACAGAGAATGATAATAAACATCAGCGTCCTGATGACTCTTATATCTATATCACATCAACAATTTCGTTTCAGAGACTTTGTCACTGTCCATCATTATTATAGATCATCAAATAATAAACAGAAAGATGATATTACATCATAGTGTACAGAAAGGTATAATCCAATATTCTCAAACAATTGACATACATGATTGGTAAATGTGTTTATTCACGTTTCATCTTGTAAAAGTATTCGATTGATACCTATTCCAAGTTATAGGACTTGTACACCTCTAGTGCACTTTACTGAAGATGGATATGTGTAAGCTATGCTTTGTCCGTTTTATGTGACACAAATTATTAAAGCAGGCTGGATATTCGCATGTGATTTGCAGGTGAAGAGAACAAAAAAAGTCACATCTAAAAGTTTTCATGATAACAGATTCGTCAATATATTTCTGTTGTACTTCAAAACTTAAGATATCAAAAGCTAAATGAATATTTTTCATTTATATTATCAGTATGGTTTATTCGCTTTTGATAGTCTATTGGAGTTATGTGCGATTCGATTGTCTTATTTGAGACGCATACAAACTAGTATAGCAAAGAAAAAGACCAGACTTTTCATTTTAGACTGAAAGATTCTATTGTTCACAACAGAATGAGGATATTAATATCGATGTGATTCCGTTTGATGACTACTCCGAAAAAATATAGAATTTGAATATTGATGCTGCGGATGTAGGAGTTTGGTTGTTCTCCTCAGTAACATCTATATCTGTATCCACACATCCACATTTTTCTGATAGTTACGGAAATTTGCTAGATCATGCATTTTGAAAGCAATAATCATTCACTCTTAATGTCACCGCATATGAAATGTAACACACTTCTATGAGTTTTGTATTGTATATCATCTTAGAATTGAACTAAGAGACTCTTCATCGAAACAAAGAATTGTTTAACAGATAAGTTGAACAAACCAACTTTCCATTGATCCAATTCGATGAATGAGTCGACTGGTTTCGTTATAAGTATAGATATTGTGTATCTTTCATTTTTTTTTCTACAAAGATAATGTATAATTTGTATTCTTCGGCAAGAAGTAGTCCGTATTCTACCATCTTCATGACAGAATAGCACTATGGCCTTTATTAGTCTTCGGCAATCACATTAGAACTTGTTGCATTAATCTAATCGGTGCATATTTCATTCAATGATTTTCTTCAAAGTACATTCATAGAAAGAACACATATGTCAGGTACAATGATCAGTTTGTTTTACAACTTGCTGTCAATTTTATCTGTAATAGGAATCGGTTGGTACTCAAAATGAAAATTGTAAGACAAAAAAGCGATAAGAATTCATCAGTTTTTCGTGGAGTATTTAATCGTTTATTAGATCTGGAGTATGGTCGGACTCTCACGCTAGAGAAAAAAACGAATTTTCTTTTTATAGTTTTACAATACCGAATCAAAGAAAAATGGCTAGGTCGGTTCTTTTAATGTTATATCAATATAAAAATATTAGAGTATATTTTCGATATCATTGATTTTCAAAACAATTTAAGAGAGCTAGACCTTTGCTTGCATGTTATGCGTCTGACAATTGATGCAAACATGACATCAAGTTTTGAAGAGCCAAACTATGAACAAAATTAATTTCAAAAAATCCGGAAAAAATAATTTTAATAGTATTTTTTTCTAGCGAAATAAAGTAAAATTCTCTTGAATTATCCTATGCAAGGTGTGGCTGTGGCTGACCGTATTCTATTGTCTGACACCCATACCCACACCCACACCTTATTCCTATCTGTCGAAAAACGGCTAGCGAATCAATCGAATCAGAGCCACTTGTAAATATATATTTATAGAATTAAGTAACCCTTTGTTTAAGAAACTTTAGTTTTCTTTCGATGATGATTTTTTATGTTCACTCAATATCATAGAATTGAGACATTTTTGTTTATGGCGAACAAATCTATAAGAACAAGCAAGTAAAAAAATATATATTGGACATATACCGTTTGTTTTATAACTTAAAAATGAGATATGTAAGTGAAGATGAAATAATAAAGGAAGCAGAAAAAGGTAAACTATTGAAAAAACAATTGCTTCTCGTAGACCGACGCTTGTAGCTTATCTGTGTCGTATAAACTCAAGTTAAAGAATTTCGTTTAGTCATCAAAAATTGAAATTCGAGCTGCCTACATAAAAATATTTTTCTTCTGTGTTTCTTCTTTATTGACGTTTCATATGAGTAATATAATATATTTTATGTTCTTATCTCATCTCATATTGCTACATCTCTTCACTTCCTTTTTCTTCTTATACCAAAAAAGCGTGAATTATTCATCTAAAACTTCTATTCACACATCTCGATTATCATATGCTATTGAAAACTCGTGTGTGTTTCTCTTCTGCTTGAACCAACTATACTGCAACTGACCATATAAGGTACGTAAATAGTGATTCATTTGTGAAGTAGAGTCTTTCACAGGATTGGACAAGCATACGTAAAAATAGATACTCGAGTAGTGACTGCTCTATCGATGCAAAATGTTCGGTTTATCAATCAATAATACTTTCTTGTCCCAATGCATCTGAAAAACGCCTTCCACGTGATGGAAATGGTTCCGTACGAATCTGATAATCTTCGTTGAGTAGTGGAGATCGTGACTCTTGTGCCATAAATCATAAGCAATTTTTCTTTATATCCTAATAAAATAGTTGTTGAACAGTGGCCTATTACCAACATTTTGAAGATAGGGTTAGTATGTGAGAGTATGGGTGTGAGTAGTTGTAAGCTTTCTCTTTAACCAAACTCAAACACTTGCACCCCACACTCACACCCTAGGTCTCCTTCAATTGCACCTGACACAGCTCTTCAATAACAAACACTTTTCTCCGATAATAACAGGGAACGACACTTCCTTTCAAACGAGCAATCGTTGCATGCACACACAATACCATTGCCAGAAAAAAGCCGACGTTGAGTAGTGGTGTCAGAAACTGTTGAAATATTTTGCTAAGAAAAAAAATTCATTACCGATAAACGAAATAACGAACAAGTAAATCAGAACACTCAATTTTTGTTATTCTTTCCAAGTGTTGCCAATGTATGTTTGTGTAATCGGATTATTCACTATCTTTTCTTTCTTTGTATTGAATTCCTTGAAGATTCTTTCTCCTTGAGTCGTGCATACCATCGAAATTATCGGATGACTCAGAATAAATTACGCCCTCAATATTTCATCAATATCTTCTTTAACTGTCATTGCACAGATGTCAGGTTGTTACCATAAGATTCGCTATACAATTCTGCGCAAAATAGTATGTTTACACTCGACAAATTCATTTTCTTCTATTTTTGAAACCCGATAAGAGTAAATAAGTAACGAACAGCACAGATTAAATGGACCTCGCAGTATTTTACACTTTTCTTGATCACGATTCAACCAATGAAAGCAATTCTTGTTTTTTAAAGATTCGTCATGAAACACCAGAGGTGGGATTCGGTTGCCTTTTTTCCTAACCGAACCGACCGTAACCGAAAAAATCTCTAACCGAACCGAACGTAACCGACCGAATTTTAAAAAGTTTTTAACCGAACCGACCGTAACCGAAAAAATCTCTAACCGAACCGAACGTAACCGACCGAGTTTTGAAAAGTTTTCAACCGAACCGAACGTAACCGACCGAATTTCGAAAAATTTCCAAACCAACCAAACTGAACCGAGTGTACGAAAAACAAAGTTTAACCTATGTTAAGTGAGGCATTAGTACTTCATAAACAAAGATTCTATTATATACAAATCCTTATAATTTATTTTCATTAAATCAAAAATAATATTTTTACAATTCTTTGAAAAAAATAAAAACAATATTACATTAATGTAGTTCGAGTTTATCTGTATTATCAAGTCCTGGTTGATACACCTTGTATGAATGATTGAAAACCATATTGTTGACGACATCTGGAGATAAGTTTGAACGTTTTTGTGTAATGATGTTACCGGCAAGACTAAACTCTCGTTCAACAGCTGCACTTGAAGCCGGTACAGAAAAAACAAGAGCAGCTACTTTTGAAAGAATAGGATAAGAACTATGCATCTTTTTCCAGAAAGACAAAGGATTATATTCAGCTTGAAGAGATTCACCTGAATTTGTTGATTTATCTCATCCTTTTTTAGTATACAACTCGATTTCTAATGCATGTGAAGAGGATCGTAAAGCAGACTGTTGATCTATATCATCTTCATCATTATCTTCTGCATTTGAATAAAAGTCATTTATAGATTTAATTGGATGATTTATGGACAATTGAGAATCTTTTCGGGTTGTTGGTAATTTAGAACTATTATCATTATCAAATAATAACATTTCTTGTTTGATATATTCTATGCATTGTTCGCGTTGTTCGACAGATAAATGTTTCATCTTTCGAGTTTTCGGATTTAAAAATGTTCCCATCAGATGAATAGGATGATATTGAATTTTTTCTTTTATAATTTGTTTTGCTCTTTGACGAAAATATGCAAATCCGAAATCGAATAAAGTTAAACAGAAAAATATGAAAGAACAGTTAGAATTACTAGTCTTTATCTTGTTTTGAATCACCAGATTTAGTTTCCAGTGAAGAACTAATAATACAAATACTAGGAGCAACTATATGTATTGATGGTGTTTTTGATGATTGAATTCGTTTTATAACATATTCCCAGGGTTTAAGAAAATCAATCAATTTATTCAATAAGCATACATTAATTCTATTAAGTTTTGTTTTATTCAATTTCTTTTCAAAAATTTCATCAAGTGAAACTAAAGATTTGTTCACGCTCTCTAAACAGTTCATTAAAGAGAGCCATCGAACAATTGTACATTGTAAAAGAACAAATGAATTTCGATCTTCAAGATCTTGATTCAAATTCATCTATGAAAAAATTGAAAAAACTATAGTGTCTACAAAGCCGCTTCGTTCTTCTAAATCATCTAGCTTCACAGCAAAGAAAACTTGGTATTAAAATTACCTTCTTCACATATTTGACCAGTTCCCTACATAGAACGATTGTAATTAAAATACGTTTAGCATCAATTGATAATTGTGAAATGAAGGAAACAGCATTAACTTTTTTATTCGATATTGTAGAATTATTAAAGCAAGCATTATTGATCCTTTTGTATAATGTTCAATTGATGAATCAGTTGATATAGAAATAGAAGAATTACTGGGTTGTGTACAAGAAGAAGGTTGATTATTTGAATCCAATAACAAACATTCACAATCATCCATAATATTCGAATGAATATTTCTAAAATATTTAATTTTTTTTTTCCTAATATTCAATTAGAAAAAAAACACTTACTCAACAAATTGAATATTAGAAACAAATACCTGAGTACCACCAACAAAAAGTTTAATATTAGCACCAAAATTGAATACTAGCAACAACACTTGAATGCCAACAACAACAAAACAAACTGAATACAACAACAACGAATAATGAACATCTAGAGAAAACAAAGAAAAAAAAGATTATTCATTGAATCATCACACTGTATTATGACTTGTTTACGTCTTGCAACCAATCAAAAAAAATGCGTAATAATATCTGAGTTACGAGCGACATCTAATTGTTGTGCAATCACCCTCTTTTTTTCTTGATATATCTCACCGAAAAAAAATCTCCTGAACTAAATTTGAAAAAATTATCAATTCTTCCCAACCGAACCGAACGTAACCGACCGATTTTTTAAAAAATCTCCAACCGAACCGACCGTAACCGAAAAAATCTCTAACCGAACCGAACGTAACCGATCGATTTTTCAAAAAATCTCTAACCGAACCGATTTCGGTTTCGGTCGGTCGGTTCGGTTCGGTCAAAAACCGAACCGATCCCACCTCTGTGAAACACTACAAAAATGCATACTTTTATTAATTCAGATAGTTTCCATTATTTACCGACACTCGATATAATCTGTTTGTTAAAGACGCGCAACTTTCAAAAGCAACATCTTGTCGAATATTTTTCACTGTACGTTTGAGTCTTGAAGTGTGACTGTGCGATCATGGGATCATCCTTTGTCTAGTGTTCAGGTGGCTTCTAAAACCTTCTACGAGAACAGTAGCTTTCCAACAAAAATATTTCGAGGTTTAATTGATGCGCTTGGTAGGGGCGACGAACGTGGGGAGAGAGAGTGTACATCATACTTCAATAAATGAAAATTTCAAACTTTAAGTAATAAAAAATGCACAATAGTATGTGTTGATTTTATAACCAAGTGTTCATAGAGAATTAATTTAATACTATAAAGGTCGTGTTGCTGTCAGGCCACAAAAGTGGGGGTAGATGAGAGTCACTCTCCTACTTTTGGAGGGTGTGGATGTGATTACGTCTTCTACTAATAATAACAGTCACACCCATGCTGTTCACTTTTTCTTTTTTTTTTCTTTCCTTCCTCAAAAAAGTCATTCTTTGTACGATGACTCGAGAAAAATCATAGATTTTTTGCCTTCAACCTCTCTATCTTAATGAGCTGATAAGCTATCGGGCCGACATGTTCTGCAGTAGTCTGACAGATACTACCCTAGAGAAAGTACTGAGTTCAGGGTACCCATGTACTGAGAAAGCTCTAGCAGGGTACCCAATATGGGTACTTTGAAAATTCTCAGTAATTTTACTGATGTATGTACTGTTTGGGGTACCCGTAAAAGTACATTCACTGAATAAGTACCTGCATGGATACACAAGTCTGTAACTTTACTGAGGAAATCTCGACAGGGTATCCTAAATTTTTCGCGTTCTGTGTGGTGACTATTCATTCACCGTTTTCTTTTTTACGAACGGCTCTATATAAACAACTCGATAAATCATAAGAAAATAATCAATTTTCATACTAGTTTTTTCTAAATTATTTCTTGACTATTTCTTAGTCGAGGAAATGCCGAGTTTGGTCGTAAATTAAGATCGGACCACCCTGAAGTGGTCTACGACCAACTCAAGTTGAGTCGGATCCCGACATTGTTCCTGCTAAGTTTTTGGAATTGAAAAAATTGAATTGAATAAAGTAAAAAAAAAATCTAGTAAATTATCTCAAGAAAAACAAAAAAAAATTTTAAAAAGTCAAAGATCAGGTTCGATCCTGAACATACTGGAAATTTGGTAACAAGGTACTTAGAAATACTATACAATGGTACCCAATTCAGTACTTGATCAGTACCTTTAGGTACCCAATTACTGTGCATTTTCCAGCAGGGTACTTGCCAAAGTACCACTTAGGTACCTATAAGTACCTGCAAGTACTTTGGTACCCAAAAGTTCCTGTGACATACTGGTATCAGGGTACTTTTTTGGGTACCCTTAACTCAGTATATTCTCTAGGGTAGGAAAGCGAAGCAAAAAAGAACCTTTAAAATCGGGCCACAGGCAACAGATTTTCAAGAGACACACTTCAAAAATGTAATTGTATAAAAAGTTTACGATTCATTCATGTAAGTTAAGATGTACAATCGAATTCTATACTACGAAATAAGTTACATTAAGTTTTCATTGGAAAAGTATAAATGAAATCGATTTTGGTCTCACGAAGTGCCTATTATTTCATTCATCGATAAACATTAACAAAGTTAGTCCTAAAATAATTTCATATTAGATGATCTCAAACACTGTTTAATAGTTCTTTTGAGCAGTTCATCTGAATTTGTAAGCTTGGACTTGGGCAGAGTTATGAATATCTAATGCGAACAAGACATTTTTCTAATTTTGATATACAGTTGGCGTTAAAATGACCCAGGTAGTCATAAGAATGACATTTTTAAATACACAAACAAGAAGAGCGAATACTTTCGTATATGCTGAATCATTTGTCTTCTGCAGCACACATTCAAACAGCACAATTCGTACGATCAGAATCACTTCATCTGTCTGCACATAACATTGACAAAAGACAAGATGCCAGTCTTTTCAATGATAGGTCTACAATCCTACAAAATCATGATACTTTTGATGGTAGGCAGGGAATCATTCAAAATTTCGTTCTCATTTGGTTAGACCCAAATCTTAACGAATCAAACGCTGATCTTCATCATTCTAAACTTCAGCTACAACATATTAGCAATACAATCGAAATATTTATTGACTTTCTTACTGATGTTCAAGATAAAAAGGTATTCATGATTGTCTCCGAAACTGCTGCTCAACATATTCTACCCTTCATTCATAACATTGATCAACTATATGCCGTTTATATCTTTAATGATAAAAAAATTGATGATGAACAGTGGATACAAGAATGGTGGAAAATAAAAGGTATTTACATACAAATCAAATCCATTTGTGAAGTTCTTCAAACAGCAATTAAACAATGTGATCCAAAACTCTATTTCCATCAGCTTTATTCCCATCGATGAAGATATATCAGATAAAAATTTGGATCAACTTGATCCAGCATTCATGTATACACAAATACTTAAAGAAATTCTTTTGGAAACTCAATACAATGAACAATCTATCAAAGATTTTGCGAATTATTGTCGAAATATCCATTGTACCGACAGAAATACTATCAACAGATTCGAACGAGAATATCATACTCATAATTCCATCTGATGGTATAAAAGCGAAAATTATCTCCATTCTATGCTCAATCGCGCTCTTCGTACTCTAGAAACGGATGCCATTATAAAACTTGGATTTTTCATTAATGATCTTCATAAACATATCGAACAATTACATTCTAAGCAATTTAGTGTTCATTCATCACCATCATTTACTGTTTATCAAGGGCAAGTCTTATCAAAAGTAGATTTTGAAAAACTGGTAAAAACCAATGGTGGACTTATGTCATTCAATAATTTTTTATCGATTAGTCTTGATAAAGACGTTTCGTTTGTTTTCACAGATACTAATCGAACTAATCCAGATTTCATCGGAATATTGTTTGTAATCAATATTAATCCATCTATTTCATCAGTTCCATTTGCCTCCATCGCAAATTTTAGTAAGTTCAGAGACGAAAGTGAAATTCTTTTCTCTGTGCACACTGTCTTTCGCATTGGTGAAATTAAAAAACTCGATGATACCAACTGATTTTGGCAGGTAGAACTCAAACTAACGAGTAACGATGACCAACAACTCCGCATACTCACTAATCAAATACGAATAGAGACTGCAGGAGCCAAAAGCTGGCTACAATTGGGTGTATTATTAATGAAACTAGGCCAATTCAATCAAGCTGAAGAAGTTTACACAACACTACTCAATCAAACATCTCATGAGTTTGAGAAAGCGGCAATTTATAATCAACTTGGATTAATAAAAGAACATCAAGGTGAATATAATAAGGCAATATCATTCTGCGAAAAATCAGTTGAAATCTCTCGAAAAATTCTTTCTAAAAACGATCCCGATTCAACTACTATGTATGGTGACGTCGCGCTAGTTTATGGCAGTATAGGAGAGTACACAAATGCAATATCATTATTTGAAAAATCACTGAAAATTCGTCAAAAAGTTCTTCCTTTAAATGATCCTTACTTGGCTATTTCCCATATCAACCTTGGTATGATGTATTATAGAAAAGGTGAATATACAAATGCACTTTCGTCTTATGAAAAAGCACAAGAAATCTACAAAAAAACTCTCCCACCAAATCATTCCGAGTTCGCTCTATCCTACAATAATATAGCATCTGCATATCAAAGCTTGGGAAATTATTCGAGTGCACTTTTATTTCATAAAAAGGCTTTAGACATTCGACAAAAAGTTCTTCCTCCAAATCATCAGGATTTTACTGCGTCTTATGTCAATATCGTTTCAGTGTACGAAGTAATGGGTGACTATTCAAAAAGCACTTTCATTTCATGAGAAAGCACGTGAAATCTACGAAAAAGTTCTTTCTCCAAATCATCCTATATTAGCTACTTCCTATAACAATATTGCCTTGATATATCATGGACTCGACAAATATCCCAGAGCACTTTCGTATTATGAAAAGACACATGAAATTTTAACAAAAATCTATCCATCAAATCATTTTTCGTTAGCTACTTCCTACAATAACATAGGTAGCTTGTATTATGAAATGAGTGAGTATTCGAAAGCACTTTTAACTCAAAAAAAAGCACATGAAATCTTAGAAAAAGCTTTTCCTATCAATTATCCAATGTTAGCTACTTCTTATAACAACATGGCTGCATTATATAATGCTGTGCATGATTATTCAAACGCAACTTTATCTCATGAAAAAGCACTGAAACTCCGAAAAAAACAATCTTCCACCAAATCATCCAGCCTTGGCTATTTCTTACAATAATATTGGTTCAATATATTTCAAAATCGGTGAATATCAGAAAGCACTTCCATTTTTCGAATGCGCTTTAAATATTTTAAAACAATCAGTACCTGCAAATCATCCTAATCTTCAAAGTGTACAAGAGACTGATGTTTTTGAAACAAAAATTGTAAACAATTTATTAAGAAATTTATTTAAATTAACTCTTTACAGTTGTCCATACCTTTTTCTACGTCTGAATACCCAATATGATAGACTGATCAATAAGGCAACACACATATGAATGCGTTCATCGTTAATCTTTATTAAACGTTGCAAATAGAATTTGTATGTCATATTATGCGCATAAATGGTAAAGTGTCAAAATGTCGAAAGGAAAATGTAGAAAGTGAAAATGTAGAAAAGCAAAATGTCTAAAATTATGAACTCCTGTAAATCCTTGTAAATCCTTGATGAAAAACTTTTTCTAAGATTTGATCAATAGAATGTAATACGGTACACATTCACAGAGCACAACAGTGAGGGTGAGGGCGAAACCTGTGACCAAGAAGAGTTTAGATTTTCGACAATCTGCTTTCGACATTTTTCCTTTCGACCTTTAACCACCTATTCTGTTTGGTGAATCGTACTTTGATCGAAAGGTGAAAGTGGCGAAAATGAAAACATCGAAGACGAAAATTGGAGATCAAAATATGGAAGTAAGAGTAAGAGCGAGTATCAAGAGATTTCTTGTTTCATACACTTTCATTTCCAATATTTCTATGTTTTGACATTTCTATTATTTTATTTTCTGATTTTTTCATTTTTGACATTTTTAATTCTGACAATATCAGGATAAATTTGCTTCCTATATGGTACAATGATGAAAACCGAATTGAATTATCAAATGATTCTAATTGCCTCAACCGAATACAATCTTTATGCTGATGCTGTCTAGAAGAACTACATCAACTGAAGATGTTGTTTCTTTTAATCAAATCGAATCTAATCGAGATTGTCTCATCTGTTTCGATCTTTGGTGTGCTACACCCCTTTAGATGCAATTAGCATGAACAAAAAAATATAGTACAGGTTGCTTCTCTTTAGTGTCCTACAATGTTTCCAATTGCAAGCGTATACAGAGAAACAAAATTTACAGAACATTCGCTGTTTCTGAGATATACACTACTGTAGGTTTTCTCCAAAAAAGTAGTGTACAGTATAGATTTAGGAGAACAAATTAACATTGCTCTTTCAAAATATTGACAACGATTTTAAATTTCAAAAAATAATGCTTTATCTATATGCAAAACACGATCTATATTATAAGAATCGCATCTATACTTATTGAAATAATGTGAACACTGCTTTATTTTTATTTCTTTACAGTATGTAATACTTCATCTGTGTACATTGTCCTGGGAAACAATATATATATATATGTACATTTTACTTATATAAATAAAGTTAACATGTAAATCTTGTTTTAGATTTACATTACAAACATTGATCACGATCATACAGGACAGTAGATGTAAGTAATTTCATCACAGAATTGCGGAAAATTGGGTCAGCTCGAAATTACACGAAGGATTTGGGTGTTGGTGAAAGCAAGGCTCACACCCACACTCAGACTCTTCATGTTTTCGCCAAATAACACGAGATAGATTCGAAGAACAACAGCAGTTCAAAACTTAACATCTCCAGATGAAATGAATCGATTGCTTAACTATTAATTCGAAGACTTCTCTAATTTAGTAATTATACTATGCTTTTCAAGATAAAGGAAATCGATATATTTTATTTCCATAGAACAAAAACTAATTTTCTGATTTTATCCAGTGTATAAAGAGCATTTATTAAAGCACAGTATAATGTCAAAGTGAATGATAATCCTTGTATAATTGTTATACATTTCAATTTATCGCATGGCACTACTATACCTACATGATCTTGTACAGGGAGATATGAAAAACCTGATTCAGTACGTTCAATTTTTCTTTATTTTTTTTTTCATTATTCTAATCGCTTGTTGTTATATTTTAGTTAAACAATATTAATGACTGTTTAAGAAAGTGTAACATAAAAAGTCAACAATAATTCACATCGTTTAAAAGTTGTTCGTAGTCATTCAGTGATTGGATGTCTTCTTCCAACACTCATCATGAAAGGAGCTACCGTTCGTTCACGCCGTTTCCTAAATGATGTTAATTGTGGCCATAGTTCCGGTAAACAAGCCAAAGAGACCAATGGTAAAAGTAAAATAACGAAGTATGTTAAATAAAAAAAGTAAGACATTGTGTCAGATGCAAAGTCATTCATTTCTGGCATTATTTGCTGAATAACAACGATAATATTTTCAGGAAGTACAATACTCAATGATAAAATTGAAATAGACAGTAATTGAATAGTCATTTTTCGATGTTTTCGCCAATGAATCGGTTGACGAATACGATGTTTCTGCCAAATGACTCGAATAAGAAGAATAACACTACATACTGCTTCGATAAATACACACATTCCTCCATTGATCAAATAATCCCATATATTCAGCCATGATACTTCTTGATAACAAGGAAACATACCACATTCAACTGATTCAAAATCAAATAAATTTTCACATGGAGGAAAGAAAATAACACCAATGTAAAATCCACTCATGTAAATCGATATTATTCCTAATGGAATATAATGAAAAATAATTCTTTTCAATCTTGTACGAAGTAGTTGATGATGATAAAAGATAAGAATATGTCTTTCAAATGATGCCCATGCCATAAAGACTATAAAGGCACCATAAATACCATAATCAATAAACCACCACAGAAGACAAATCATTGATGAAGAATGAAATGAATTTCTACCACCATGAAGATATGCATCAAGATATAGAGGAATATCAATAACTTCGACGAGGAAACAAAGAAAAAGAAGAATAATGATAACATGATTATGTAATGCTTTTCGTAAACGTTTATCAAATAATAGATGATAGAGAAGATAGATTGTACAAACAAGTGAAGGAATTTCAAACACAAGAAAAGTCCAAAAGTGAACTTGTTCAGATGGAATAAGTGCATGACTTGGCTGATCAAATAAAATACTTGTATTTAATGTATGATTACATTGGTTCATCATGTTTCTTTATATAAAAAGATAATGATGATGACTAGACTGATTCAATCTTTATATATCTTCACTGTTGTCATCATTTTAATCTTCATTCTGTATAATATTAAAGAGAAAGTCAAACCATAGAAAGGTATCAATCAAGATAACGACTAATAGCAAAAGAGAAAATATAAAAGTTTTCTAGAGATTCGAATATAAGATGTTATTATTTATGTCGTTCTTTTGATAAAGAATTGTCTATGACCAAGAAGATTTTCCATGAAGCAAATTGTTTTTACCTCTTATTTATTTGTCTACAATAGAAAATGACTAATAAAAGATTTCATCGCAATCTTCATAGAATTTAAATATATAACATGATAGAGCTGATATTTATTGTGAATGAAAAAGTTTTAGCAACGTCTTGTTTGATTTATAATTTATTACTTACCTATACCATGTGTGATCTGTAATGAAAAGAATGTGTTCACTTGAATGTGCAACAATATCAATCAAGAAGATAGAAAATTTTTCTTTATGAATTTTTATTTTGATTAACAACCATGTTCATTAGTGTACATATGAGTTAAGTGAGATTTTCTAACTTCTATTGAGAATTCATAGATAATAGATTTTTATAGAAATCATTAGAAGAAAAAATGAAAAATTGTTAGATTATATAAAGTGGTCGAAATCACCTTTATAATCGATATCATAAAAAATATGCTAGCAAATGAAGAAAATGAACATTTAATAAAGAAATAGTTGTATTAATTAAAAGTCGACATCTTGATTGTCTGTGAGTATAATTGATTGCCATTAATGGTGGTTTTTTGAAATATAATGTTTTTATTAAATAAATCATATTCATCTAAATTATATTTTCTACAGAAATTTCAGGATTACTGGCATTTTTATCATTGAATTCTAATGATTATTTCTTGTCTTGTTCTTCCTCTTCTTCGTCGTCAAACATCTTGGAAGTTTGGTATTCAATTCATCGATATTCACTACATTTTCTTATAATCATAAATTATTATCGCTTTTTTTTTTCATCGTAGACAGTCAAGTTTCTGGCTTTATACTTCAATAGTCATTACTCATTAAATTTAATAACATTGAATCGATAAGAAGCTTACCTATGCAAAATATTGAAATAGTCTGATTTCATTCTATCAATATTTCGACACATAAACTACTTGCTCGTGCTTTTTTTCAAATCCAACAACTCTATCTGTTCTGGTTATTATTCCGTTTTTTTTCTAGTGTAAAAAGAAATGAAATATTGTTTGTCAATAGAACAAGAGCAACTATTCTTTCTGACAGAACATATAATATTTTATAGAGTATGAATGAAAAGATTGGCTTTGCCGACTATAGCATCCCATTGATTCTATTAACATTGAATTTTTCTTAGAGATTATTTTTTTTGTTTTATTTAGATCTTATAGTATTTTCTTTTGGAAATATCTTAAATAATATGCAAGTTGTTCGTAGTTGTACAATGATTATATATCTTCTTCCAACAGTCATCGTCAAACGAGCTGAAGTTCGTTGACATCGTCTTCTGCATGATTATAATTTTGGTCCGAGCTCTGTCTAACAAGCCGAAGACACAAAGGCTCAAAGTAAAAAGCCCAAAGATGTTAAATAGACAAAATACGATTCAACTTCATATACATAATTACTCATTCATTATACTATCTGTTGAATAGAGGTAATAAGAATTTGAGGAAGAATAATACTCAATGATAAAATTGAAATCGATAATAACTGAATAGTAATTTTTTCGAGCGCAATACCTTTGCCGAATACGGCGTGGATGTGGAATGTGAGTTAGACAAAGTTTCACAACTGCATGCCGAATTTTTCCGAAAGCTTTTATTGAATTTTCAATTTACCATCTGATAGAACATATCGTCATCTATCTTCAGTGGATGCACAAAGATGCACACTTAAACTCTTATTGAGATTTGACGTCGCAAATATAACCTACAATGTAGATCGCTTTCGATGGATTTGTATAATAAATACTTATCTTTTAAATCGATTAAGTCTTCAGTTGTTTCCAATGGACAACTCAACCTTAAATACATGTGTGGTGTGGGTGTTAGTGTATGAACGCGAATGCGGATAAAAAGAACATCTACACCCACACTCACACTCTCATTGAAATTAAAAAAAGAACCGGGTGTTTTCTGTCATGAATGTATTCACTGAATTTACAAAGAAAAAAGATATTGCTTCATCAACTATAAAGTAATGAAAAACATTGAATATATCGATAGACACCGGCTAGAAATGAACTGATTGCTTTTTTTATGCTCAAACTTGTTAATTCAAATGAAACTTTGTTCAGTATAATTCATAAAACATATAAAAGTAGTTCTTCATCTTACACTGATGAGATCGGTTACTATTTTTTTACTTGACTTCGTGTCTATAATTCATTCGCAGATTTGAATAATAATTGAAAAATTTTTCTCCAATTAATTGACATACTGTGATAAGCAACATATTCTTGAGCATGTCAAAGTACTTGAAGTCTGACGATATTCGTAAGTTCTGAACGCTTGTGGAACTCGGAAACAAAAAACACAGTCAAATAAAAACTTATTGTAAGCTACAAAGAAACGGTACCTGAACAATTCATGGCACTCAGGAACCCAGAGAATCTGAGACAGTTAAGCGATCTATAGAATTCAAGTAGCCCATAGAAACGACGGAATCCATAGAACACATAGAATTTAGCGATTTCATGGTGTTCAAAGAGTTTTAAAACCACGAATAAACCTTGGATATTTTGTGATATGTCAAACTTCATCGGATTTATATAAAATGGTAGTTTAAACAATCTTACCAGCACCATTGTCGACTTCAATATCGTATTACACTTTGGTTTGCAACACCGATGAAATTCAATTTATTTATTGGAGTACTTCAAATCTATGATTATGAATCATAGTTAAGAATACAGTTGAACTGCTATGAGACGTTCCTAGAGTATCTTTCATAAAAATCGTTATTATCTCTGAATTATTTAGTGGTAATGCATTCCAAAGCTACGCACAAATTCGAAATGCTTAACCGGCCTATATATCGAAAATAAAAGACGTTAATCAATTCGAAATATTATTTAGATTTTGTGGTAATTTCCTGAAAAAGCTCAGCCACTGCAAATAAGCAAGCTTCATTCTGGCATGAAAGAAAGCAAGATAGCAGTTGTTTGAAATGTTCATTTCTTCAGAATTGGAGTGATGCGAGCATAACGATTCTTTATTATATAAAGAAAGATTACAAAAAGAAATGCATCACAAGCAAAAAGTAGAGGAAAAACGATGTTGCATCATCAGATTCATATAGTAAACATGGGAAGACAATAATAGAGGAGACATAGAAAATATAAACTGTTCGTAAGAGATCAGGCTATTATATAGACTTTTAGTAGATCGTGTTTAGTACTGGTCGAAGATGAATTGACGTTCAGCATGGTCACTGATGCCTTCTGCAAGTATTAGCATTAAAAGCACACGTGCCTTCCATGGATTGAGCGTACCAGCACTGAGAAACTCGGCCTGATCATCGAGCTTGCTGTGCGACACGTGACCGTAACTTACGCGAGACGAGCGTACAATTGCTACACCTTGCTTCACTGCATCCATTGCCGCCTGTTGCAGTGACTTGTGAATCGTTCCATCGCCAGTACCTGCTATTACAATCCCTTTCACACCTTTCTCGACGAAAGCATCGATCGCTGCCCGTGATGCTTCGACATAACTCATGACGATCTCAACCGAAGGCAACTTCGCCAATTTTTGTATTAGTAAACCGACTCTGTGTTGTATTCAAATGCATTCCTACAACGCTGCGTTCAAAATGTACCTGGTTATTCTTTACCCAACCGAGTGCACCGAACTCATTCGCTCGAAACGAATCGACGGAATAAGTATTCATTTTAGTCACATCATGTGCGCTAAAAATCTCATCATTCATCACAACCAATACGCCTTGTCCTTCCGACGCCTTACTTCCTGCAACCACTACTGCTTCCAGCAAATTGAGCGGACCATCGGCAGAAACTGCATTCGCTGGTCGCATCGCTCCAGTGAGCACAACTGGTTTCTTGCTCTTCACAACAAGATGCAAAAAATAGGCTGTTTCTTCCAGTGTATCTGTGCCGTGCGTGATGACGATACCATCGACTTGGTCACTTGCAAGTAGGCCGTTTACTTGAATCATGAGTTTTTCCCACAGATCTATTGTCATGTCCTTGCTGTCGATGTTCGCCACCTGCTCGGCGTTAATTTGAGCAACTTTCGAAAGCATTGGTATGGCTGCTAACAATTGTTCGATGTTGAGTACACCTGCTCGATAGGCTCTCGCCAACTCAGAATCATCTTCTTGACCAGCGATCGTACTCCCATCGCTAGTACGGTGATACGTGGCAACATTTTGTCTGGAATGAGAGCTTCGGAAAACACAAAGTAGATTCAGATTTCTGAACAGCATAGATACTTATGTATAATGATCACAGATGAGGGCTTGCAAAAAAAAAGTTCAAAAGATAAGAGTGAGAGTAGGTGAGTTAGGGCTGATGTAGGGTGTGGAGTAAAAGCTTTAGATGTAGGGGTGATGTCGGGGTGAAGGGTGACGAAGTGTGGTGCACGAGTGAGGAGAGTGTGGTACAGAAGTGACAGGATGAAGGCTTGTTGTTGAGTGAAAGTGGATGTGCGTATGGTTTGGCGTGTGGATGGGCAAGGTTGTAGTTGTCTTGGAGATCATGAAGTAACACCCACATCACACCTGCATTCAACATCCTTATTCCAAACCTACAACGGCTCACATGCACCTACCCACACAAATAACTTGTATGGCAATAGCGGAGATAAGAGCTCTTAATACATCTTTGACAATTTCCTCACTGTCCGAAAAAGCTTGCTTTCGATGATGAAAACAAGCGATCGTGCAGTATACACGGGTTCTCAGTGATATGCTTCATATTTTTCAAGCAAACTAAGCTGTTTCATTTCTAAACTGGAGAGGGCTATGATTTTTCTACACCTCTACGATCGATGTCATGGCTCACAGGTGATAAAAATAACTTATAAGATTATGCTATTTTCGACGAAGACTAACACTTATCCAAAACTTCAATACAACTGATTAATTCAAAGATAACAGAAGTTGTAGAAAAATAACCGCCGTGAGTTATTCATTTGCAAAAAGTTGTTTTTTAAATATATTCCTAACCATAAATAGTTAGACTAGCAGCTATTGTAGTAATTAGATCTTACTATCTTGTGGATGCGAATGGAGTCGTGTGCCTTTACTCGTCGGTGAAGAGACAACTCCTCTACGTGAGTCGAGTACTAGCATGAAGATTTAATTCGAAGACGTACCAAATTATTTATTATCTTCGTCTATTCGAAAACACTCACTACGTCTATCGGGCTTCCATTTGTGCTCATATTGGACCTACAGGTGGGTCTCAGTGAGAATAGCAAAAAACCAAAAAGAGTTCGTCCTCATTGACCTTTGGCGCTGGATTAAGACCGTTTTACTGAGTTTTTTTATCCATCTTTAAGTACTTCTCGGAAGACTAAATCCTGAACTTTCGATCCAAAGTTTCGTCTGTAGATAAGTCTAATGACTCCTAGAATATCCTGAAAGTTTCAGAGAAAAAAGAAAGTTTCTTAGTCAAGTTATTGAATCTTCCGGTGAACTCAATTTTTGTGACATGTCTACGGCAAAGAGCTATTCTTGGACATACAATATCTTGAAAAAGAAACATTATTGTCGACTGTAATTTTCAAGATATTCTAAGAGCCATTAGTCCTACCTACAGGAAAAATTTTGAATCGAAGCTTCATTATTCGGTCCTCTGAGGAATATCTAAAGATGGGTAAAATATTTAGTAAATCGACCATAACTGGACGCCAAAAGTCAAAGGAGACGAATCTTTTCAGGCTTTTACTAATCCCACTGAAACCTATTTGTAGGTTCACTAGAAGCTCAAATGGCAGATGTCCGTTGAAGTAGCTCTTTTGTGAGCGAAGTTAGAACAGTGACATATCTTTGATAGTTCTGAAATGAAAAAAATGGGTGTTCGTCTATTTAACTCATGAGATCGGGATCTTATGATCTTGTTCAAAAACAAAGATAATTTCGTAATAAAATTTAATGACCGGCATGAATTCTGAGTACGTTCATGTTATTGTACTACATGTTCCTGTCCGACATGACCATTACTGTGGCCAGGATGTAGGTTGACGAGGATAATACCCACACTTTTAATGAGCCTTTATTTGAGTGGAGACGGACTTCAATGTAGTGTTTAAATTAGTGAAAATCACTTTGTACCATTCATTGTATAATAAGGAAGATCTGGAATAGTAATCTTATAAAAAATGGGTGGCTCTCAAAATGATAGATCTTGTTTTCTGATAAAGAAGTGCCTCTGTGTCAAGGCTACTTTCAATAAATAGAATGATTGAATTTATACTTCGGCACATGAACAACAGATGATGAAGATGGTGTATTCACCGAAAAACATTTTTCTCTCCGGTGCTATGATTTAGTTAGGACTGTATTACGAAGGAATGGCACGACCATTGATCATCTAGGATAGCATCATTAATAGTGAGCGATATATAGGTAAAATTTTATTTGTAGGGTTGCAATACAGTGAAAAATTTTGACAATATTCTCATCATTCAACAAGACAATGTGCAAGCATACAGAGAGAAAATGACGCAACAAAAATGTGAGGAATACTTTTCCGACTTTTGGGTCGAAGATCGTTGACCTGAGAACAGTCCAGTTCTCAACCCACTTGGATTTTGCATAGAGAATAAATAGGATCCACAAATGAATTGGAGTCCTATAACGAACGGACAACAATTTATCAATGAAATAAAACAAGGCTTTTGAAAGATTCGACTTCAGGTAGTGATACATAGTATTATCAGAGGAACAAATCGAAGTTTTTATTGCATGCTACTAAGCAACATAGGTGATGTTGTTAGAAATAAGTATCCCATTTCTGAGGGCTTAGAAATCTTTAACTTTTGACATATCAAAAAATATTTACAATGATAACGAAATGAAAGAAAACTTTACTAGGATAGAACACAAATTAATATAGAATACCCGTTATAATTTTTGATCGTATACTGAGGCTCTTGGTTCGTTGTTATAATATAATTAGATCAAAAGGAGCGTACATCTTACCTCTGTCTCTCCCTAATTACGGGATATTTGTCAGTCTGGAAACAAAGAGATGTTGAAACTAATATCTTCTACTTTGTGCGTTTGACTATTGTTGCATTGCTGATTAATTTATGAAGAGTAAGATCAGATATTCGTGTGGACTCTTTTTCTTCTTCATAATGTACAGAAACTCTTAGACGAACATATTACTGTTCTTCGTACAAAAGGCAATCATTAAATTACCAATAAAACAAAGAATAATAATAGATAGAAATATTTTTTCCTCTGTTCGAAGCCTATTAAAACATAATAAATATGAAAATGTCGCTTTTTTCCAGTGAAACACTTGAATGGCAGGTTATTATCCTATCATCTTAATAACGAATTAAAAATAGAATAATTTTTTAATAGATCTTTGAGGAGAAATGCTTTTTCACGTTCTACTTCTAGACATTGATAATACCTAGTATTGTTGACAAGTGTTTTTCAACCAGAGACCAAGTGTCGGAAGCACGAAAATGTTATGTCATTTCTAGAAAGTATTTGATTTTTCACAGTGAAGTAGAAAAATTTGATTGCACTTCATTGGTGATCTCATCGCCCTAATCACAGCCTCCTCCAGCCGCACTTGGCGATATGAGCATTTCAAGAGAAACGTTGAGTTTCCGTGTTTGCTTTGTTGATGAGTGAAGGAGAGTGCGCCAATTAAACATCAGACAAAAGACTGTTATTCCTGTATAAATGCACAAGAGAAAACTGGATGTCTTTGTCTTTTGCATTCATGCTTCAGAGATGAAATCGAGATCGATATAAATTT
Organism: Rotaria sp. Silwood1; assembly: GCA_905250075.1. Classification (NCBI taxonomy): domain Eukaryota; kingdom Metazoa; phylum Rotifera; class Eurotatoria; order Philodinida; family Philodinidae; genus Rotaria; species Rotaria sp. Silwood1. The sequence continues at coordinate 104,876 of CAJNOP010000254.1, forward strand.
CAGACCTGTTTGTCTGCTAGTTGACTGGCTATTACCTTTACGTCGACCAGACACTTGTAGATAGGTCTTATTTACTTTAACTTTGATATAATATAAGCTTACTCATAACTTCTATTAGTTTTCGTAGTAATTCATAGAGAAGTTATAATTAAGCTTTTTTGAAATCCGACCATGTCAAATAACATTGTTCTGAAAACGAACTGATACCGACGACCATGGCCAGGAGCGATGTCGTTTCAGATATCATATCGACCAGTCCTTGGTAGACCGCTCGATTGCCAGTAGACCAGTCGGTTCAGTCAGGTCTGTCCTATTCAGATTAGTATTAGTGCCGATTTCTAACAAACCGGACTGACTCTATCTCTGTCATATTTTAGTCAAAATAGCATTACACATGGCGGGATTAACTCAAATCTGTTCTATACGTTCCAGATTTTAGAGTAATTGTTCACTTCAGATTTAAAAGTTTTGTCTAATCTGTGCTATATTTTTATCGTAAAGATTATCTGATCAAGTTATATCAAATACAATTGTATTGAATGTTGTTTTAGAGCATCTAGCAACTCTGAACTACTATATCTATTTCTATGTAAATTAAATTGGGGAAAATTTTTCTCTATTTTGTTTCATCACATGTATGCTAAGAAACTTATATCAACAATAGAAAACATAGAAGGAAAAGTTGCAGTTGATTCTGCTACACGAACTGAAGCTTCTAGCAAGAATCGACCAGCATGTTTGTAAATAACACCTATGTGCAAAAAATACAACACAAGATTCAAATGACGAAGATGGCTTGTACAACACATTTTCTAACAATAGGAGACACCTTCCGTATTGTCAGCTCGTTCATAAGCTGCTGATCTTCATGAATATTCGCAAGAGCGAAAATAGAACAGGATTCGGAATTACGCTATTCATTGGGACAACGACTTCTGGCATGAGCACATATCATCTAAATAGTGCAGATCAAATACAAATAGTATATTCGTAGTTACCGTTAAATAGTGCCTATGGGTGATTAGAGTCCAAAAAGAAAGAGTGAATGCACTAACTGTGAATCCAAATGAATGCAAAAAACTAAAAAAAATGTAAAGAGAAATATGCTTATCACTCTCTTTTATAATAGTGATCACTGATGCATAGATTGCTTTTCTTTCACTTTGTTGAAAAAAGCAAGCAGTCAGAGAGAATAGCCTGTACATTACGTTTTTTTCTCGTCTCGTACGAAACGAATGTGACATTTAATTAATATGTGAAAAGAGAACAAATAGCATACTTTCGTCAGCTCTCTTACTTTAATGAAACACGTACAGGTAATTAGATATGGTAGTATGCATATGTTTATGCAGTCAGTAAGTATTTCTTTTTGTTTTTCTGCAATGAGTATTTTTCGTCAGAACTTTTTCCGAATAATGTGGACATGGCGACATTGAATCATTGGTTGAATTTTATCGAAGAATAAATATTTTTTTTGTACGGTTTGAATGTGAATGTGGGAGGATGTAGTGTGAATAAAGACAAACACCCACACCATAATCACACTCAAAGAGTCTACAGTAAAAGTAATATTTTTATTGGATAAAAAAGTAGATTTTCTACGGTTGAAAGGCACAAGATGATCAATGAAGAAACTGGATTGAGGATCAATGGTATGCACAAATAATATTAACTTATTAGTACAGTAATTATAAAAATAAATACTAGAGAAAAAGAAATGTGAACGATGCTTGGAATTTTCTTTCCTTGCTTAACATATACATACTGAATTTCTTCGTGATAGTTGAAGCTAGTGTCAGAACTACAACGGTGCAGTAAACAAATCTTTACGTTAAATAACAATCGCGACATATAAAAGAATACAGCAGTGTCATAAACAACTAAAACACTGATCTTTCATATAGCAAGCAGCAGATATACAAGTACTCATCTACTAGTGAGATCTTCTGCACAACTCAAATGACATGAATTATCTTTGTTCATGGTTTGCAATACGTTAATTAGCCTAGTGGACTATTATCTTGCCTGGTCAATGTTTAGCATCACCAACATTGTCGGGAACGATAACTAAGCACTCATCGATGCAAATTAATATTTTTTATACTGATTGAAAAAGACGTAACATCTTCACTTTGTCTGAACCTAAGTGAGCTACAAGGGCTATGTTCAAAGTAGTAAATCGGTAAAATATCGCTGTTTACAGATCTGTAGAGTTTGTCAGGCGGGTCTCTTTTAGCCGGGGTTTGAGCATGATTAGTAGAAAATGTAGGATTGTTTTGGATCGTTCATGACATTTCAGTTATCAAACAATTTCAGAAGAATATAGATTTTACAGAAAGCTCGATGCCACTTTACCTTGAACGATGAAGCAACACTCAAGCTGTAATTATAAGAGCTAGGAATAGAGATGGTTCTGCATAAAAACAAAATTTTCTGAAGAAAAACAAAAGCAAACAGATTAAGCTGTGAGAAGATTGAAGGATGGGCTTAATTCAATTGCAACTATATGATAGGATTCACTTTTCTAGGTTATCCTATGTGTCTTAGTGCAAAATGATGTATGAATTCAAAGCTTTTGAGTTTCAAAGAAAGGTGCTGCTAATGAAAATGCTAGATTTAAAACTAAAGGGTGTCCCAAAAGTTTCGACCCCTCTCTGTAAATTGACGTTATCTATATCAAATATATTTATAGATAGTTAATTGAAATATACAGTTTTGTAGAGAAGGAGAAGAGCTATCATCTGAAAAAAAATTATTGAAACTGTGTCATAGTTTTGAAAAGTTGGGACCATTTTATTCATGATTACTGAGCATTTTACGTCTTACATTTTTTCAAAAACAAACAAATTCGTTAATGTTTGAGCCATTAAAGTCTATTTGAAACATTATTTTCTACATGTTTTCACTAGAAATATTTATATACTTCGATAGAGGGCAAAAAGCTCTACAAGAATATAAATATTAATAGAAAAATTCTGGTCCTTTTTCCAACACAAAACTTGAAAGAAATCAGAAAGATCAATAAAATTACTTATCTTGCAATTAAAGAATATGCTTGACTTTCAATAATTTTAGCTGATCGACTATTTATTTGTTTCACAATACAATGTCACATATTGCAGCTGAAAAAAATCGTTTCAAGCTTTATGATGAACAGACGGAACGATTGATCCGCTACACTTATTGAAAATTCAGCATACGCTCTCCAATGCCAGATATGTGGAGATTTATATTGATACTTCTAATTTCTTCCAAGTTTTGTATTGGAAACAGTATTGGAATTTTTCGACATCCACATTCTTGTAGAGCTCATCAAACTCTGCCGAACTAGATAAAAATATCTAGAAAACAATATTTCGTTGCAGACGTTACAAGCATATTTTGTTTTTGAAAACAATGTAAGATGTAAAATGCTCAGTCATCATGAATAAAATGATTATAACTTTTCAAAACTATGACACAGTTTCAATCATTTTTTTCAGATGATAGTTCTTCTCCTTCTCTACAAAACTGTATATTTCAATTAACTACCTATAAATATATTTGATACAAATAACGTCAATTTGCAGAGAGTGGTCGAAACTTTTGGAACACCCTCTAGTACTCAACATTGGAATGCATGCAAGTGTAATTTGAATATTCCAATATTAGACAGTATTTCATGAAGTCTAATGAGAAGTACAAGTCAGGATTGAGCTGTTGAGCACCAATCGGCGTGTCCCATGGAAAATTTAACTGGATAAGAGTATATCCGATTTAAACGCTATGTGATACTTAAAAAATGCAGAACATGCTCTTTCTTTGGTCTAGCAAACACTTTCGTCCAAAATGCTTGCCAGTAGGTTTTCTTGAAAATGATGATTTTTGAACCCATCTACCGATCAGAAAAGAAGGATGTTTTGCAAAAATGAAGAAACGATGTAGCACCTCACATTATATGGCTATATTCAGCAGAGAACAAGTTACACTTTGAATAAAAATCGAGTGTTCAACTCTTAATTTAGATTTTTAAATTTAATTTTACTTTTAACATGTGAACGTTTTTAAACGTCGAATAACTCTACATTGGAAAGTGATGGAGACCTCAGTCAAACGCCATTCGATAGAGACAGGGGCGGCGCGAAGAGGTCAAAGCAGGGGGGGTACCTTCGAAAAATCGGAGAAAATCTGAGGAAGAAATGTTCTGGGGGGGGGTACTTTCGAAAAATGGGAGAAAATATGAAAAAAACTCAAATTTTGAGGTATTGTTGAGCAAAAAAAACGAAAATTTTCAAAAGCAGGAGGGGGGTACCCCCCACCCCCCCCCCGCTCGCGCCGCCCCTGGATAGAGAATTGAAGGCTAAACAAACACAGACAGTTGAGAAATTCCTAAGAATAACTTTATTATCTGAGATTTTCCCGAAACCTTTGCTCGGCCATCTGAACAAAGTGTAAGACCTCTATAAAACTTTGAGATTTCACAGAGTCACTCGAATCTGGTGTCATTAAATCGATGGTATCGAAGGGCAGATGCGGAAAAAGTTCTATCTGCGCTGGATAAAATTAGACCGAAAAATTCTGATTTTACTTCTTTTGGAAGTTTTCCCATTGTAGAACGGTAGTCGAAAAAGAAATTATTTTCAAACTTTTTCTAAAAAATTCTTTTGAAGCATAACTAATGATGTTTAAGTACTCAGACGCTTTAGACTAGCCACAAAAACTTTTAAAGTTAGTTCCTTTGCAAAATCCATAATTTACCTTCAATGTGAATCTCGAAAACCTCCGGAAAAGTAGAATCACTATTTTTTCGGTCTAATCTTACCTGGACCAAACAGAACTTTTTCCGCATATATACCTCGATATTATCGATCTAATGACTCCAGATTTGAGTGATTCTGTTGAAATATTCAGGTTTTATAGAGGTTTTACACGTTGTTCAGATGGCTGAAAAAACGTTTCTGGATAATTCCAGGTAATAAAATCATTTTTAGAAATTCCTCAACTATCTAAGTTTGTTTAGTTTTAATTCTTTATCGAATGAAATTTGGTCGAGGTCTCCCTCCCTGTCTAGTGTTGAGTTATTTGAAATCTAAATTATTCAAAGTGTACCTTGTTCACTATTGAATACAGGTATATAATTAGAAGTCCTACATCGTTTCTTCATTTATGAAAAACATTCTTCGTTTTTTACCAATGGGTCCAAAAAAGCATGGTTTTCAAGAAAACCTACTTGCAAGCATTTTGGACAAAAGTGTCCGTTAGATAAAAGAAAGAGCGTAGTCTGGGATCCTAAGTACCAGATAACATTTAAATCGGATGTATTCTTATCGAATTAGATTTTTCATGTGACACACCTATTAGATTGATCTGTCAATATTAATACATTCTTGTTTAGATAAATGCATTATTGAAAATATCCAGAACTCTATATAAATACTGTAGAACAATCTAATTAATCAAATAGATGTTAACATATTGATCAATAGAAAACAAATGACATATACTTATACTTATTTAAATTTAATTCCTATAGTTGAATGCACAGAAAAAGCTGGTAAATTATGTGTTACTAAAAATTCCAATAAGAAAATAATATTGTCAATCAAAAATCGATAATATTTCAATGAAAATAGTCATATAAAACCTATGTTTTTCCGTTTAGAATTACTTTTCATATCTGAAAACTTTCTAATCAACATGATATTTTTCTTTTATGAGACGTTAATCACATCTATTTATTCCCAAGATAGAACATACAAATAGTAATATGTCAGTTGTTCACAATAGTAAAGCTCCTGATATTTAGAAAAAAAAAGTAATCGATATTTTTGATTAATTAACGTGAAGTTTCTTAAATATCCTAATTTTCTTGAAAGTTTTTTTTTGTTTCCAATAGACACATTTTCTCTTTGTATTCCTCTGAAAAGAAGAATGACGTCAAAATAGTTTTTTTCTCTTTCTTTTTTTTTTATTGCTGCATATATAATAAATTCTTTTTCATCTCTACTTTATTATTTTACATCTACAATGGGTGGTAATCAATCTCAATATTGTCGACGTAGCTCTTATTATCAACAATCTTCATATTATGGAACAGCATGGGGTCAACAACAACGAAGTCATTTTCAACCTCGTCTTGGATATGGACATAATCATTATTATATAAGACAAAGACTTAGTTTTGGTGCACCACCATCTCGTCTACGTAAACGTTCTTAATTATTGAACTATTGCATCATTTCTATTGTAATTTTTATTGTAAACATAAACTTTTATTTAAAAACAACAAATGTTAACTTTTAATCTGTCGTATTATTGTTTAATGAAATATAACTTCTATTTAAAGTAGTTCTTTTTTTTTTAGTATGAATTTAAATAGTCATTTTTTTAATCATTTTCCAACGTCATTTTTGTTAAACGTGAATCAATTAGAATCTCTGCGGATATTTTGGATAGTGAATGATGAAAATGACATAATTGAGTTATTGTTTTTTCTGTTTACCAGATATATATCAAAATTTTTATTAATGTCTGTCGCGTAGATTTATTACTATGAGTAAATCTTCATATATGAATATGAGAGTAATTCCAGGTAATAAAAAGCATTATTAGTATTAAATCAAAATACCTGATACAAATGTCGATATCACTAAACGTGCCATTCAGAAATAATCATCATACAGAATGTTCTATATGTTTTTAAATAAAAAAAAACGTATCAATAGTTATTTCATTGGATGTTTATTGAAGTTTTATTTCATATAAAGTTAGATGTAATAGCTGTTTAAAATGATTAACTTCAACTAAAATATTTTCATTGATCAATGTCTACAAGAAACACGTTCACAAATATTCTGAACATCATCAAGTTTTTCTTCAATGATTATTTTTCGATCTTTCAAAATATCTACCGAAGCTAGTTCACAAAAGACTTCAATTATTATTCTAATGCATTCATTTTTTGACGTATTTCTATTCCACTTGACTTGAAGTGTTGTTTTTATTGTTGTAGAGAACTATAATTTACTGGTGATTAAAATTGGTGTCACTATGACACTGATAAGAGTGCATACACCTATCGAAACTACGTTGAATCAAGAATTATTTATATTGGCCTGGATTTTTTGAACATCGTATAGTGTTATTATTGTGTGTTATTTTTAGTATACAAGACATGATATAGAATTCTAAAATGAAGAAACCACTTAATTTACTCAGTCCCAAATAACCATAGACAATCGATGATATTTGAATAAGTTCCTTGTGTTTGAGGAATGATCTTCCGGTCATTGAATTTTGCGTATGAATCCGTAAATATGACTATCCAGGTTATTCAATCATGTAAAAAAAGACATTTAATCCTTAAAGAAATCTCGCATTTCATACTTATTTTACTTATGTGTCTAGTGTATGCATGCGATAGAAGGTTTGCTAGTAAGATACGCTCAAATTTAAAATTCTGAAGAGATTATTTTTCACTCTTTCATGCACGGTTGGATAGAGCGTATTGAGTTATTTCAAAAATTACATCTTCAATTGTCAAAACAAGGTTTTATACAAAAAAAAAAACTTTCTAAAAATCTCGGCCTTTAGCTTGTATTACAGAATATGTCAGTTTTTTATGTAACCATCAATATATTCTTTTTTTCACTCTACGCAATTTTTATGAGCACTTTTTTTCAGTTCGCGACACAAAATTAACTAAAAGAAGGTAATTTTACACATTATTTTGCACTATTTAATTTTGCAGCACAAACCGGAAAAATTATTTGTACAATTGCACAGAACGAACAAAATAATAATAATTATTGCATGAAAAGTTGACATATTGTGTAATAAAGTCTAATGTTTAAAACTTTTTAAATACTAGAAAGGCACTTTCTCTGGATAATTCAAAGCACTATCTAGTTATGCGTAAAAAAAACTGTCCAACGTTTTCAATTGAGCGCATCTTACTTGTTTTAGAAAGATCATGCAATCATATGCAAAATATTGTCGATCGTATCATGTAGAAATATCAAGTTTTTATAATACAGCCAACTATTTTTAACTAATATTTTTTATCGTTTTGTAATATTTAATCAGTTGATAAAAACTTCATAAATCAATTAATATGATCGTTTTGAAAAAAAGATTTTCTTACAGATATGTCTTTGATTCTTAAAGTTGTTTCGTCAAAAAATTGAAAAATAGAATAAATTCATGGAAAGATATTCAGAGTTTTGTTTATATACAAACAATATGATCTTCATATTGGTATTGCATTCTTTTGACAACTTTGTTTTCGATATTTTCCAGTTGAAGAATAGAATTTTTTTGGAAAAAAAGCAGATTTTCAGCGATTTGTATTGAAAATAAACATCCAAGGGAATGTAGGAGCATTTTGATGAATTTCATTACAGTTCTTAAAAACACATAAATGATCTGACGATGATGAGAAACAGAAAGAACAGCGGCATAATCTAGTATGATCGACACGTATCATAACGATTCACCATTTACTACATTATTTTAATTCCTTTTCTTTGATGCTTTTTTTATAAATCATAATTACGGTTTTACTTTTCATAATCATACGAAATACCCATGATGAATATAATTTTTAATAAAAAGGTGATTGAGGTAACTGACAATTTGATTTTTGGATAACATTTTCAAGAAAGACCATTACGTTCACGTCATTGAAAATAAAACTATTTACTTAATCAAGTTCAGCAAGCCACAAAATATGTTTTATTTTGTATATAAATTAAAAATGTTTATATAGCTTTGGTGTTTATTTTCTTCAAATTTATCCGAAAAAGTGCCTAATAATGCTAAAATATTAATTATATATATACGTACATACTCATATAAATAGACTTCCAGTTTCAGAGAGTTTTCTCTGAGACTTTCAACTTATCAATTTTTTTGCTGCATAAAAATTAAGAAAAATAGGAATCCATTACGTTATACATCTCTGAAATGTTCTTTTCATCAAAAAGACATTAAATATATAAAATCAGGATTGGCAGAGAAGACAAGTTCGAATTGACAAATGAGCTATTTTTGATCTTTGTTTAATAAATATCTCTGTTAAACGTTATGATATAGAGCTGAATATTTTACCATAGCCTTTCCACTAGAAGAACACTAATATTAACATTTAATCATTATTTTTCGATTAATAACATTCTTACCAATAGAGTAGAGCAGAAAAATGTTGAAATGTTGTTTGGTAAAAGAAGAAGATGAAGCTTGAGGATGTGAGTCAATTGAGCCTCCAAACTCACGTCCTAAAACCCTCATCTTCATCCTCACTCATATTAGAACTACAAGATTATAAAAAAATATATTCGATTTAGTCATTAAATCGAAGTTATTTTGCTAAAATCACTAAATTTTGAAGTCTGATATGAACTGAAATAGGTTATCAGTACTTAATCTTGTCGAAGCATTATCTTATGAAGTATTTTTTAGATCGGTTGTGAATTATTGTATTAATTCATAGAGGAAAATAGCAATGATTATGAATGGATGAATTTGTCAATAAAAGCGAGAATCATTGAAGTTAAATCACATTGCCATGCAATTAATTACAACAAATTCCTGCATTGGTATATTATTAATTCAAGTACTCGTCGAATAATAAATATCTTATATTTGCAACAATCTCTCTCAAGTATATGTTATCGTTGTTCAAATATTGACGATGTTTTGACTCCCACAATGAAACCAATCGGCTTAATAAAAAATAATAGAGAGGACGATAAAGAAACGCTTTCATTCTTTTGTTCTTTTATATTCAGGATTTAGAAAAAGAAAAAGATTTCTTTCTCTGTTTTAAATAGATTTAAGCTTCGTATTACAACGAATAGGACTATTCCTTTATCAAACGTAGTCGAATGATGGTCAGCTCATTATTAGCGATGTTTGCTTTAGCTCTGACGTTCGATGGATCAGTGAGCAGTAGCTCTAGGTATCCAAATCGGCAATGGATAGAACAATCTCTCGAGAAAGTTCATATACCGTGTGTTGCAATCATAGTGGTCAATGCAACCCATACACTTTATGAAGAAGCTTTTGGATATCAATCTTTAACACCAAAAGACCCCAGAGATATTAATAAATCCATTTTTGCTCTTACCTCAGTTTCGAAAACATTCATCGGTGTTGCTGTTATGCAACTTGTCGAGCAAGAACTCATCGATCTTGATACAGATGTTAATCAATATAGATAAGAGCCACAGAAATGCATCTTCCATCCACAATTACCTTCCCGTTCGATAATTCTACGCAGATTACTTTCACATTCGACGTCGATTGCTGTTAGTCGTCAAGTACATAATAGCTATTATCGTGAAGGTGATACAGCATTTGTTGAATCGTTAGCAGATGTGTGTTTCAAACATATCAATCCAAACACGTACAACAGGTTACCAAAACCATCAGGTACTGTATGTTGCTATTCGAATGAGGGCTTCAGTCTAGCTGAATTAGTTGTCGAACGAGTGACAAAGATGTCCTACATTGATTATGTTGAAGCAAGAGTTCTAAAATCATTAGGTATTGATATCAACGAAACTGGCGTTCGATTGGCTGATTTTTCAAGCATAGAAGACTTAGTAAAGCATAAAATGCCTATGCATATGATACATCCTATCTCGAAGTATGGAAAGAAAAATTACCAGAAGTTAATATCACACAGATTTCGGTAAATCGATCATGATAGTTACTAAGACTCATCTTCATTACTTTTTTTCTGTAGGATAATCTTCCTACTTGGCTATATATTCCACATTTTGGATTTAGTGTTTATCCTGCTGGTCTCTTGCGCATGTCGACTCACTCCCTATTCACCTATCTTAGGATGTTTCTCAGCAATGGTTCAAATATTCTTCATCCTTGATCGGTTGTCAAAATACGAAGGTCAGTTGGCGACGATCTCGTACCATTTTATAGCGAAGACATAACCAGTAATTCTACGAAGCAACAATAACGTATTGAAATTGGTCTTGGTTGGTATTGGCAAACCATGAATGATAATCGCCGATACATCGGTCATGAAGATTCGATGCCTGGCGTGGTACATTTCATGCTCGTCAATGAAAAAAATAATCTAAGTGTCATTGTTTTGTCTAATGGCGATATTACTGCACAGAACAATCTGTCACGAGAGACTTCTGAGACAATGATGAATATTCACATGTCTCTTTTTCAATGTTTCGATGCTGACATGGTTTTGATATCAGTTGCCTTTCATATCTATCAAGGTACCTTTGAATTTGCCTTACTTTTCTTTGAAGGAATTATTTTTCTGCTGTATAGAAACTCACGGATCAATAATACTATTTAATTACTTACAAGAATAAACATTTACGTACGAAAGCTGATTTTTAAAATATTATCCATCATTGTCTCTAAGAAAAAATTGTTTGAATTCCAAAAAAATATGAGAAGCTTATCAACGTAGTTATTGATCAGACTAAAATATTGAAAATACATTAGAATTTTACACTTATCAAAAGCTATAATATATTCTTGTGAGCGATCTAATTCTTTCCCCTATGACATCAGAAAATAAAAACAAAGAGAATAGAAAATCCATATATAACGATAATTATTCCTAAATAACAACGTATTTTAAAAAAAAGTAGAAAGCTTTCAGAACTCGAACCTAAACTTATATTCATTATTTCAGAGTAATTCTACAGCATTTTCATGACTTACTCTATAACTTGTTTCATCAAATCTCGGAAAAAATATTCAAAGACTGATCCGAGTGTCGTTGTATAGGGTAATGCCTTGGAACAGCAATGTACTTTTCAGATCAGTAAATCCGATGGAAATTTGACTAATGAAATCATCAACGAAGCCGAAACTTTGATTCGATATATACTCACTGAGACCAAACATTCTAATGTCATATGCGTGGCTAACTACATGTATATAGATATATAGAAATGTCAGTTTTAAAAGTTAGGGTTACCTTTTTAGTCTTCATATACCGAATTCGTACTCAGTTAATTAGTTGTAAATTCTAATGTTGAAATCTGACCAGATTTTGATAGTAGTGATTTGATCTATTTCCTTCACTGGTTTTGGACTGATCTAATCAGATTCCAAAAGTATGAATCTGTCTGTAGTGTTTCCTCTACTCATAATGTTCGAAAATTTGTGCTAAATAACTATTGATTGTCTAACTGCTGCCTAGTAACTTGTAGTAGCATTGATTTTGTTAAGCTAGGCTTCGTGAAAATATTTACTTGATTCATATATCGATCGTTTTATTTTGACGAGCTCTGATTGCTCATTAAGATACGATTTTATAACAGTCAAACTGTCGATTACATTTTTTGTTTTGTATTGTACTTATAGAATCAGCATTGATTATCTCGAATAAAAGATTAAAAAATGTACTCCTTCAGAAAAAATGATTGTAGAACTTGAAACAAGCAAAAATATTTGAAATAACTATTGTCGAAATTATGCTTGAACATTTTAAACACTTTCTTCAGCTACAGAGGTAGGAGAAAGACTTGAATAGACTGCAACTTCAATGACGAAATTACTTTATTGAAATTATTGAAGTAAATTGGTTAGTAAACAACGTCGGAATATTAAACTATCTCATACGAAACGAGCAGAGTTTTTCTTGTATGTTAAGCCACTTTATTAGTCATGTGAAATCCTACTTTGAAAATCGTCTTGTAAAATTCAAATTCACGTGGCAAATGTTTTGTTGCTAGTCTCAAAGAAACACAAAAATACAACAAAGCACGAAACTTCACACGATAGTCTTAAGCATGCCCAAGTAATATCGAAGAGTAGTTGCAATCAAATATACGCTTTTAAGAGAGACGAACGAAAAGAAACTTTTCTATCATCCTACATTGAGGAAACAACAACAGTAGCATCAGCAATAATAAAAACATGCAGCAAATCCTAGAGTAAATGGCGAAGATTAATGACAGATTTGTTAATATCACAGTATTTCTGTGATATTTATGCGGTTTTCGATGACATGTTCTTGAAGAGAAATTTCACGTTAAAGACTCGTACTTTTGTTGCGAGGCACAATTCTTACTAAGTGTTGAAGCATACAGCAAAAGCGATACCGTCATACTTCTATAATTCTTCAGTACGAATATGGCCAGCGCATTATAGGCCTATCTTAAATATTTGAGTATCGTTGACATAGAAATGATTGTATTCGCTGAGATCAGTCATTGCTCGATGGCAATCACTGGCAACAATGAGAACTTCGTTGATATTATTATCAACGAGATTACGGATGCGTTCATGATTCATGAAACCAGCTGTCGACCAGTCGTGGATTTCTCCTTTTTTTCTATTTGTTGTTGGATATCCGTTATTCGGAATGAATGCTTGATGTAAATTTTTCTCAATAGATCTCGTTTGAACGAGAATTTGTCGAATGACAAGGCTGAGTTTCTTCTGCAAAAAGCTGGTTGTCGATAGATTAGATTCACTGGTGAAAATTAATCTTTGCATTAAATGTTTATTCGAAATGGATCAATGAAAACATGCTTATTCTCACTTTATTTCATGCAGACAAATAACGAAATCAAGCATATGAACTCAATTTGAACACGAGCTTTATGTTTATCGTTAAGATTTTTGAACTTGATTGGATTTGTTTGTATTCATTAGGGTCGTTTAATAAGCTTCTTCTCAATGAGAAAAAAGGGTGTTTCAAAAAAGATATACACAACAATGGCAGCAATATAACTGAGAAAGATATGCGAAATGAAAGTGTTTACAACAACATGGGGTTGAAAGTAACTTGGCATCGTTTGATTTGTAATAGTAATGCTGATGATGGTTACATGAATGAGATACGCAGAATAATTGAGACGAGCCAATGGGGTCCATATTGGCCAGGACAATATTCTATTGACGATGCCACCTTGATTCGTACTGCACAAGAAGATTAGCCAACCGATGGACAGAGCCCAGCCGGTCCGTGAGAGAGTCTGAAAGGTGACGAGTGACGCACGGCTGAGTCCAGGTACATGAAGATAGTCCGGATAGGTGATAAACAGACATAGGAGACCAATCAGAATGGCTAAAAGGGTACCGATATATTTTAGGTAAGTATTAATATGACATTTTCGTCCTATATTGATGACTAAAAAGCCGATGATAATGCCGACAGCATAGGCCGAAATGCGGCACCAGGGTTTAATGTAAATATATTTGAAGAATGTTGGACCGGGCTATGAATGAGAAAAAAACAACTATTCCATTGACCTTGCCTAGTAGGAGTTTTGAACACTTACTTGAGGTATAAAGGCTTCGACCGCATTCAGTGACAAATCGGAAAAATGAAGAAGAATGGCTAAAGTTGATACGATACCAAGAAGTATCATCAGAATAGCAACGATGAAACCTATGGGTTTTCGTCGCATAACAAATGGTATGAGAGCCAATGGAGCGACCCAGTGAAATTGCATATCATTGTGTAAATACCAGGCAATCGGTAAACACATATCATCCGGCTTAACAAGATTGCCGATGTAGAGTATTGATGTCCACCAAGTTCCATTTCGACATCCAATCGTTTCGAAGCCTTGTTGCATCGGATAGATTGGTCCATGACCAAAGTATGGCGTCAAATTGATACTAATCATAACGACAAGAAGAAATGTCGGAGTCAATCGAATATAACGATGAAGATAGTAGAGGAATATGAGACGAAAGGACAATTTGCCTTTTCTGTTTACTTGTCGAACGAATATAATCGTTGTCAAAAACCCGCTTAAGACAAAGAAAGTGTCAACACTGTAAACAGCATTGATAATCAATTGAAAACTTAAATTGTGAGTCCAGACCAAAAGATCAAGTGGATTACTGGAGAAGGTCAGAGAGAAAACAATTGAATGGCCAATAATAACCCAGAAAAGAGCTAAGACTCGAACGCCGTTCAAAAATGGTAATGAGCCATCATCGTTTTTCTTTGTCTCAATATTAAATATTTGATGCAAGGTGCGCAAGGCAGAAAATTCTGCAATAAATATCGATCTCGGTTCAGAATTCAGCAGTGCCTGCAATGAAAAATGAGAATCGCGAGGCATCACCATTGATTTTCCCTCTGTACTGGTATCATCAGTCATATAGTTGTACTCATTGATATTTGCATTTATGTTGTCCATCGAATTTAATTGAACTTTGTGTATTATGTCAACTACCGTACCGATTAAGACTAACAGCCCAAGCAAGGATAGAACAACACAAGTAGCAATAGCCCCTGGCGATAGACTGTGAGGGTCGTTCGAGCACAAAAGACGATCTTCGGTAACACTGATGTTTTTGAACACTTTCCGAAGGATTGACACTACACCCGATCGATCACACGATGATGGCACACACAAACCGAGAGTGATACCTATTTTAGATTGATTCAATGCAAGTGATGACCGGGGAAGAAGAGTGCCTAAAAATCACTACATGTGTAACAATGCTGAACAAACAATGATACGCACAATGCTGAGTATCGATTGGTTGTTGGAGAAAAGACTTGTTCTGCGGTTGATATAAATTCTGCACACATTCATCGTAGTTGCCCGTCCAATAACCATTGCCTTTGAGTATACCGGAAGGTAATGGTTTGCCCCAGGCGTCGATTACTTTGACGGCCCAGAGTTGACGTTTTATGGCATCTTCAAGAAGACGTTCGAAATCGTGATCACATTGGGTAACTTTATTGATAGATGCCAGCAGAGTGGGTAATTCATTTAGTGAAAGCGTCTCGAGCATGTCGTCCAGCGAGATATATTGATATTGTCGAATTTGATCAATAGCCAGATCGAACCGAAGTGGAATTGTTTCATAGTGAGGTTGACTCTGGATGGTCAATAATTGTGAGTGAAAAAACAGTAAGATGACAGTCGTCAACATTGCGTGGTAAGGTTGCAGATAGCTATCGTCAGGTGAGTTATATACAGAACTGATAAGAAGAAGAAGAATAGTTATTTTTTCTCATGGACATGATGTTGTAACACATTCTATGGGCTCTTAAAAGATATGAGGACGACACTAGCTAACGTTTGATGCACTCACAAGTGAATTCATGAAAACGATCGCTTTACGCCAAAGATCCTGCATATGTCTTTTCGTGTCAATAAAGTATCTCGACGTTGCTTAACAATATTGTACTCTAATTTTTGCCGATAAGAATGCAGTAGAGTGCTGACTGGCACGATTTTTCTCACTAAATACAAGCATGGCCGTCCGCAGTATTGGAAAATGAAAATGAAGTCAATGGAACTTATCAACAAGAAAGTCAAGGAACAGAGCCTTGGGTGTGGATGTGAGTGTGGATACTAGTGTCCTGCATGATCGTTCCGAATATTTTAGTGGAAATCTAAAACAAAATATACAAATAAACTTTATTTATGTGAGTAAAATGTACATACACACTTTTCTTCCAAAGGCATTGTACATAAATGAAGTTTCATATACTGCACAGAATTAAAAATAATGCAGTGCCTACGTCATTTCAATAAATACTGGTGCAGTTTTTACAAC
>CAJNOP010000254.1:121484-196161 GCA_905250075.1 Rotaria sp. Silwood1
GGGGGGGGGGCCCCTTAAATCATAATTTCTCTAATTAGTTAATTTGTTTCTAATAGTCTACATTTGGGGAGGGTGAAGCACAGTGGACAGAAAAAGAGAGTCAGGAGCAATTGGTAGTTGCAAAATCGTTTTTAAGTCAAGACTATGTGCATTTTGTAGGCTGTGAGTGAGACGTGATTGGGTGTGGCCTTCCAGTGGAATGTGCTATGTGATTTAGGCTAAGATGAAAACATACAAAACCATGCCCACACCCACACTCACATCCGACACTCACACCCCACACCCATATTCATATCCAACACCCACATGCTGCACCTCACACCCACACCCTCATATCCAACACCCATATCCTAAACCCCACATCCACATTCATACCCCACACTCCACACCCATATTCATATCCAACACCCACATCCCACACTCCACATTCACATCCAACACCCACATTAACATTCAACATCCACATCCCACACCCCACACTCACATTCAACACCCACATCCCACAGCCCACATTCACATTCAACACCCACATCCCACACCCACATTCACATCCAACACCCACATTCACATCCAACACCCACATTAACATTCAACATCCACATCCCACACCCCCCACTCACATTCAACACCCACATCCCACAGCCCACATTCACATTCAACACCCACATTCCACACTCCACATCCATATTCATATCCAACACCCACATCCCACATCCCACACTCCACACCCACATTCACATCCAACACCTACACTCCACACCAAGATTCATATCCAACACCCAGTGTTTTATCCAGGATTTTTTTTCCGGAGGGGCGATTTGGAATTTCGGGGGGGGCCAAGCCACGTGTTCATAGCACGATGATCACAAGTTTCGGGGGGGAGGGGGCGCGGCCCCCCCCCCCCCCCCCACCCCCCCGGATAAAACACTGCCAACACCCACATCCCACATCCCACATTCACATTCAACACCCACATTCACATCCAACACCCCACACCCATATTCATATCCAACACCCACATCTCACACACACACCCACATTCACATCCAACACCAGACACTCACATTCACATCCAACACCCACACCCCTCACTCCAGACCCATATTCACATCGAACACCCACACTCCACACCCAGATTCATATCCAACACCCCACACATTCACATTCAACACCCACATCCCACACTTCACACCCACATTCACATCCAACACCCGACACCCGACACCCACATTCACATCCAACACCCACAACCCGCACCCACATCCCGCATTCACATCCAACACCCACACCCACATTGACATCCAACGCCCGACGCCCACATTCACATCGAACACCCACATCCCACACCCACATTCACATCCAATACCCACATGCCACGCTCCACAGCCACATTCAACACTCACACCCCAAACCCACATTCACATCCAACACCCACACCCACATCCCGGCCCAGACCCCACACTCACATTCACACCCAACAGCCACACGCTACATGTGTTATCAGATTCAAGCGCTAATTTGATATATTTAAATGATCAATGTATTGTTGAGGAAGTCGTCAAATACACCTGACATATATCTCAAATCTTGTATGAGTGTACTTGGTATTTAGAGTAGAGTCCTGCGCGGGTTTGATTTTTCGAACCCGCACCCGATCCGAGGTCTTTTAGTCGAACCCGCGCCCGACCCGACCCGAGGATAGTTGAATCCGAGCCCGACCCGACCCAAGAGATTTAAATTCGTTTATTTTATAAAGATACATCAGTTTATTGCAATATTGAGCATAAAAAATGATAGAAGCTTTATGGCAATAAAAAACACATAGATAATCATGATTGCAAAAAAAACCATCACAACTTAGTATGATCACATTTCCATTCAAATACATACATTTCAAACAGTTAAAATCGATAATGATCATAACAATAAGTATCGTACAAATATCAATAATACATCTTCAATTTATACAAAACACCTGAAAAATTTCGTAAAAAAATAAGAGAGTCAAGTGATTCTGGTGATAATTGTTGACGTTGAACTTCAAGAATCCGACCTGTTTTACTGAATATTCTTTCAGATACAGCAGAACCTGCAGGTACAGCTAAGAGAGAACATGCCCAATAATGATAACCTAAGGTGAATCAAATTTAAATTAATTTATTGAATTTTTCTTGTGCATTTAAGGAGAATAATATAGTAATCAAGAAACTCACTTTTTGTATATGACAGAGTGTTTTTGCCACCGTTGTAAAAGTGATTCTCCTTTTGGGTATGATATTTTCGCTTTAATATAATCATCTACTTTATCCATCGGCCTCTTATCATCATCGTCTGATGATGAGTCTACAAATGCATTAAAAGACTTGAGAACATCGTGTACAGTGTCTATTTTAATACGTTTTTGATGTGTTGAGGAATTGTTCTTGGTACCTGTCTCTGTTGTTTCTTCATCGACTTGTTGATCTACACCTAGAGTTTTTAAAAGTATTCGTATATTTTTAATAACAGCCTTACGTTCTGATTTCACTAGGCTCTGAGAATCATTGACCAATAGAATTGAGTTTTATTATTCTGTGAGTTTAAGACGAACGAAAATAAAGGGTAGAAGCATACATACGCAAAAAAATTTGACCCGATAAAAACCCGACATTTTTTAATTTCAAACCCACACCCGACCCGACCCGACGGCTGACAGACCCGTACCCGACCCGACCCGATAAGATTGAACCCGAGTCCGCCCGCACCCGACAAGATTGAACCCGAACCCGCCCGCACCCGCGGATCGGGTCGGGTCGGGTTGCAGTACTCTAATTTAGAGTTGTTTCATCGTGTACATGATTGTCCAGGACTCAGTGTGAATAAGTCCTATGGCTGAATTTCGGTTTTTATGCATCCCTGTCTTTTCAGTGTTTAAGGAATAGTTGTTATAGTCATTACTATGAAATTATTGCAAGTATCTTTCTTGCTTAAACAACCGTTTCAAAATCATTTGTTTATATTGTTGTCTTATGCCTATCAAGTTCTATTAGTTTCGTTGTTATATTTGATAAATATATGTATATGTTTCATAGTGATCGAACCCGTAATGAAGTTGAAGGAGTACGATGTTACACAAAACTCAAGAAGAGAAAGAAAGTGGCGGCTTTGTAACACATTTCGAGTTTTGAGTTGATATAAATCAGTAATATGGACTCTGTGACAAATTACTGTTTGAAAAATCTGTTTTTTTCATTAATAACACTCGAAACATTGATTCTCATATTTTAATTGTGGTTGTGCAGATTCTACAAGTAAATAAGATTTATCCTGAATTTGTACACTATCAATATTCACATTAGCTATGAATGGCTTATGAAAAAGTGACATATAACGTTCGCGCTTAGTTTTAAAAGAAAATTGTCATATTTCATTCACATTAGATGTAATTGATAGAAAAAGAATCATTAAACAGAACACAATAAAAATACTATACCTACTAAAAAGAATAAAATGCTTCATGACGAGGAATCATCCCGACTGATGTCAGGAGTTCTAGGTCATTTTGCATTTCTACGAACAGAATTCGTCCTTACGGATTTTTTAGTTGAACTATGATCATTCTATTAAATTTTCGATCCATTAGTAGATATTTACCAGAAAAGTCGAAGAATAAAACTGCGACATAAGAAATGTTGTTTTTGGTTGCAACTATCATAATGAACTACGAGTCATTTGATACATCAATGAGGTAATTTCGATATCAAGAATTCAAGGCAACGATCATAATTCGGGTTCAAAAATTCATGAAGATGATTCCTTTTAGGACTGTTTTGTTAGTTTTAGCAAGACGTTATTATGAGTGCAACGTGAATTTAAACGGTGAATATCAGTTCAAATAATTTCCTCATTCGATCAATTTGTTAGACTTAATCCAATATTATCTTGATCCTTTATTAAAACCGATCTGTTATTATTGTCTTGTCCACATTGATAAAATAAGTTTCAATATGATTTATTTTATTATGGTATTGAATATAGTCTTTTGTTGTATTTCTGTTTGACCTTAGTTGTCAAATGTATTTGTCCTCTAAGTGTGAATAACCAAATATATACAACAGAATTTTTCAAAAGAAAATATTGATTATTTGAAGTTGAAATATTACGAGATTAATACGTCTTCTCAAATATGACGTTCAATTCGAATGATTTTATCTATGCTTTAAAAAATCTTTAACTTTTTTTCCGATAGAAAATTTAAATGAATCGCTTTTATTATTTATATTCATTCAAAAATTTCTTTTTTTTTTTCTTGAAACTAAAATTTTAATAAAATTCAGAACGATAAAAAAAAATGATTTATTATAATTCAAAAAAAAAAAATAAAATTTAAGTTTTAGCACTTTTTATTCGTAACATTTTAATAGATGATGTTGCTGGTGATGTTGATGCACCAAGATTTGATAAAAGTTCTTCTGTTAATGGTGTTATTTTTTCAATATGTACATTAGCTGTTTGAACTCGTTTAGTTGGTGTTGTTGAATAACAACGTAAACGTGAATTAGTAAAACGTTGTTTATCACGTTGATATGGAGAATTTGATGTCATTGGACGATTACGTGACATAAGTAATTGATAAGGCGTTATTGGTCGTGATGATCCTATTATACGTGAAGGTGGTGGTGCAATTGATGCTGATACTAAACTAGTTGCTCCATCATTTAATGTAATTTGTTCAAGTTCTTCTTCAATTTCATTTAAATTTGTTCTTAATGTTTCAACTTGTTGAAAAGCATCAA
Organism: Rotaria sp. Silwood1; assembly: GCA_905250075.1. Taxonomy (NCBI): domain Eukaryota; kingdom Metazoa; phylum Rotifera; class Eurotatoria; order Philodinida; family Philodinidae; genus Rotaria; species Rotaria sp. Silwood1. The sequence continues at coordinate 126,260 of CAJNOP010000254.1, forward strand.
TTTTAAGTGAACGTTCTTGTTCAAGTTTTTTCTTTGTTTGTATTAAATCTCGTTTAACATATGTTTGTTCTAAACGCATAGCACGATTTTCACGTTCATATTCATTTGTTTTCTTTTCAAGTTCATGATCTCTTAATACTAATTGATTACTTTGTTCTTGCATCCAACGTAATCTTGTTTCAATAATTTGTTTTTGATTTAATGCTTGACGTAAATCATCATCACGTTCAAGATTAGCTTTATTTTCTGATTTATTTTCTGTTTCAAATATTTTTTTATAATGATTTTCATTTGTTAATATACGTTTTCGTAAATAATTATTTGCTTTTTTTAATGTTTGAATTTCTTCAATTTGTTGTGTTGTTTTATAAATAAAACGTTTTTGATAACGATTTAATTCATATTTTAATTGTCCTACAGTTTTTTCTAATTCAAGTTGTTCTTTATGCCATTCATGTTCACGTTGATATAATTCATTTGTTTGTTTTTCTTGATTAAGATGTATTTCATCTTGTAAACTATGTATAAGTTTTGTTTGTTCTAATTGTTGTTGATCAATGATTGATTTAGCATCTGATGTTAATTTAGCATGTGCCATTTTATAAATTTCTGTACGTATTTCTTTAATAATTGTTATTGTACTATTATATAATTGTTCACGATATTGTTCAAATCTTGTACGTAATAATAAATTTGTATTTAATAATTGTTCATTTATTGATTGAAAACGATCACGTATTTTATTTAATTCTTTATCAAAACGTAGTTGTTTATCATTTTTTAATTGAGTATTTATTAAACGAAGATGTATTAATTCAGTTATTAAATCAAAATATGTTGATAATGTTAATAATTGTGATTCAAGTTCAATAGTAAATTGTTGATCTTGAATTTGTGTACGTAATGATTTTATTTCATTTTCACGTAAACCAATTAATTGACGAGCATTATGAAGTAGACTTTCATAATAAAAACTATAATTTGTATAATTATCACGTTCACGTTGCATCATACGATTACCTAGTTCTTTTAAACATAATTCTAAATCATTTCGACGTATACAATAAATATCTGAAGTTCGTGGTGAATTTGAAATAGTTGAGGAAACAATTGTACTATCATTATCTCCTAAGAAAATAAAATAAACAAATAACAATTATACGTCTTTTAACAGAAGTTGCAAACTCGTTTTTAATTGTACCAACTTTATACAGCTTAAAATATAATTTGACAATAAGAAGCATTAACCGTCCATTCGTTTGAATGGATTAAAACCATTTGCCCTTTTCCCATATATTCTTAACTTTCCGGATGACGATTTTAGAAAGATGGTTAAGTCAATCCTAGATTCAAAACGCTCGATCTTCTATGAGTACTGATCTATACCTGTGTCTATCTACAAACAGGAAGGTGTTGAATATATAATAAGACTATGATGATCTTAGATTTGGTTTTGAATTTTTTAGTTAAGGAGTTTGATTTCTTTTTTTTTTCTCAATCGAGAGAAAGTTTTTCAAGAAAATATATGAATTACATAAAAAGTAACAGAATCATAGATAGATTCAAATCATCCATTTCGAAAAGTTTTTTCTTCGATTAAAAGAATCATAGTCAAAACTAAATTCATCGTAGCTATATCATACGTTTACTATTAATCTAGGTATACATGCTGCCTATCTAGATCAACATTGCATCATTGAGCTAGTATGTAAATCTATCGTTTTTATTTTTATCTTGGTTTTCCAAACGAACGATCTTTGAAAAACAAGTTTTTCTAATCCTATGACGTCTATTAATCGTGATAAATTAATTTTACGGAAAATATAAAACTCAGTTTTATTCAGTCATATCCTACGGAAATATAATTTTTGTGTCGTCTGTTAATTTAATATATCGTGATCAAAGAATGTTCTAGGAAGCTGCAAGATATTTTATTTTGTAGAGAATTGTTTGCTCTATTATTATATGTAACTGAAATAGAATTGTAATTATAAATTCTAGAGCCTGAAGCTTATATAAAAACTCATTATTTTAATTTAATATTGTGTAAATTGAACAAATTTTTCTAAATGAAAAAAAAACTCTCATAACTAAATGCATATATCTACGCCAATTTCTATGTTCATTTTGATTACATTTAACAATAAATTCACTAATAAGTCGATTTGTTAATGTTTTGTCAATAATTTTTAATTCTTACCAGCTTCTTCAATCATTGTAGTCGAATTTAATGTTAATTGTTCATCTTTACATTCATAATGTAATAATAATTTTGCAAAATCATCTAATATATGTGGTCGTAATACAGAAAAATTTTCTGTAAATTGTTGTTTTTTCCATAAATCTGTTGGTAGACTATTTTCTTCTCGAAGTCGTTCAGATAAAACTAATGTTCGTTCTCGTTTAAAACGTTTTAATGTATCATTCATCATAAATTTTCCTTCAAGTTCAACTAATATTCTCATTATTAATGCTTGTTTACATTCATATTCCGTTACATTTGGTGCTAATTGTCCTGTAATTAAAGCTGCTGGAAAATCATTATAAAAATTACTATAACCAACAGCTGTTGCTAATTGTCTTAAAACCGGACTACGAATTTCATCTCGAAAACTAGAATATGCTTCATCAAATGTTTTTAATGTATCAATTGAAAGTACATTTAATTTAGTTATACTCCAAGCATTTCGAACAAGTTCAAGACGGATACATTCGACAATATAAACTTCAAGACGTAAATATTTCGAAAGATGATCACCTGTTGCTATCTAAATATATTGAATAGAATAAAATTTTCTTCAATAAAATATTTATATAAATAAAAGACTTCTTATTAAAATGATTATACGAAGAAGAAAATGATTGTTTTTAAAATTTTGCGAGTAAAGATATAGACAGTCATCGCAAGAAGTCCTGTTACCAATGAGGAAACATTCCTAACTGTCACATCGCTTTTGAGTCAAGGGTATGTACATCATGTAGGGCCTAATGACCTATGAATACTCTTTAAAAAGCTCGTGCCGCTAGCTTATTACTGCTGAGATATTGCTTTTTTACTGTATTTTTATAAGAAAAACAGTTGTGGTCCCCCTCAGGAACACTAGAAAAACTGATTTTCGACTTGAAACTTTGCAAAGGGACAGGTCTCAATGAGAATAGTTTATTTTGAGAGTTTCAGATCTTTTCGTTGTTCCTATCCTAAGATACAGCTATGGTAAGATCGCTTATATACACCAACAGATTCCGATGATCGTATTTTAGACTAGGAGCCAATCAAAAGATTTGAAACTTTCATAATAAACTATTCTCATTGAGGTCTATCTCTATGCAAAGTTTCAAGTCGAAATTCGAAACTCAGTTTTCCTAGTGTTCCTAAGAGGGATCATAGCTGTTTTTCTTAGACATACAGTAAAAATGCAATATTTCGGCAGTAATAAGCTAGCAGCACGAACTTCTTTTAGAGTACTCATAGATCATTAGAGCCTACATGATGCGCATACGCTCGACTCAAAAGCGATATGACAGTTGAAAATGTTCACTTGTAAGTAAATTTCTTTACTGACATATCTCTGTTTGAAGATTTGCTCTATATATGAGACAAAAGGATCCAATTTTAGTTATTTTTCTCATTGATAGTAGGACTTTTTGCAATTACTATAATAAATTTCAATAACAATAATATATAGAATATGATTATTGAAATAACTTGAACGATGAAAGCTAAAACGCAAATTCTCTTTTCAAATTATTTTCATAATGATATTCATGAAGAGGAATTAGTGTAAAATATGATAGATTTCTAATTTTCTATGTACCTCTTTATGTCGTAGAATAGTTCCAATATTATTCATTGCTGTTTTTTGTTTAATTATTTCATCTATATTTTGTAACATAACATGAGTTGAAATTAATTCTGCATTAGCTAATGCTAATTCGGATGATTTTAAACCAATTAAACATAAATGTATAAGATCGATTAATGTATATTTTGGCCACCAAAGTCTTTTTGTATTTATATTATATTGATATTCATGTACTGTCCATGGATAAAATCTTTTTGCTGAAGGTTGAACAGTTAATAATGGATTAGGTAATATTGAATAAATAGGTCGTAAATGTTCATAATTATTTATAAATTGATTTAAAATTGGTTTTGAATGTGTATAAACAAGATTAAATGCTAATTGATTTTTACTCATAAGAAAACAATTTGGTATAAGATATGATATAGAATAATAGATTTGAAATATAGTTAAACGTCTTTTTGTTTCTAATAAATCTGCTATTGTTGATAATGATAATGATGGTGATAAATCAATTTCACGTTGAATTTCATGTAATTCTGATGCTAATTCTCCACTTTGATCAAATGTTGATAAATCATTAGCTCGATCATTAACTAAACAAACAAATTTATTTGAATTTTTTTATATCTTAAACAATAAGAAATAATTTTTTTTTTGTTTTTTCTTTTGTTTCTTACATCTTTGATCAACATTAGCTGCTGCATTATTTAATTGTGCATAAGCAACAACAATATGAATAAGATCATTTAAAGATGATACAATACGTAAAATATTTCGTAAACGTTGTTTTAATTCATTATTATTAAGTTTAAAATTTTTAAACATTGTTAATTGTTCAATAAATGATGGAATATACCAAAGATTAGCAAGATCTATACCATTTTCATTAATAATCATTTTTGGTCGATGTTGATAACCATTTGTAGTTAATGTATTTGTTAAAATAGGTGATGATGTAGTTGAATCAGTTTGATCTGTTAATGATGATGTTACAATTGTTGTTGGTAATGGTGGTGGAATAGGTTTTGACCACATAAAATGTGTTCGACTTGTTAATGGAAATTGATGTATAAGATAAGTTAAACTTAAATATGTTTGAATTATTTGTAAACGTGTAAGTATAAGTGAATTACGTTGATGTACATGATCAATAAAATCATTTAATAATGAACGTTTTAATTTTTCAACTTCACGTGGTTGTTGATATTGTAATGGTTTTAATTCACGTTTACGAAGAAATTCATTTAGAATACGATCACGATATGGTGTTTTTTCAAATTGAATTGAAATAAAATAATTATCACGAAAAAGTTTTCGACGTGCATTTTCATAAAGAACATTATTAAGAAGTGTATTTGGTTGATCGGATGATTTCGTTGTACCTAGAATATATTATTATTTAAAAAAAATACTTTAAAATAAAATCTAAAAGATATATTTTGAAGTATAAAGTTAGATAGATCATAACGGAAACCAATTCGATAGAATCTAACTGAAATAAATGAATACATTAATAAAATCTTGTTCTAATATATGAATAACTTTCTTGCTGTATTTTTAAAGGATAAAGTAAAATGATAATAGATTTTAATTCTGTAGGTATTGCGCTAACAGGTTTTACAAAAGATTAAAGTCAAAAAAAAAAATCTGTTTTACTATAAATTTATTGTGAATAAAAAATGCTTTGTATTTTTCTAATCATTGAAAGAAAAATACGTTTAACTTCTGATCTGATCTTGATGAAGATTTAGGATTTCAAAATAAAAACCTATAAATTCATTTTAATTGATTTTTTCGTATGAAGGACAGAGCGCATCTGGTAAGCATCATCTTAAGCGTGTAAATGTTCTAGCAAAAAGATTTTCACAGTGTTATGTACCAGAGATGGACAAAGTCGCACCGCGCCTCCCCGCGCTTCCCCGCGCCGTTGCTCACGCCTAGGCTACACTAGTCTGAGCTTCGATGAGCGCATGCTTAGAGCATCCCTGTATTCGGTGGAGTTTGAGAAACTGATTGGTAGAGCAAAGAGAAAGAGAGATGTGCGTAGCGCCTAGGCGCGAGCAGTGGCACGGGGAGGCGCGGTGCGATTTTGTCCATCTCTGTTATGTACTGATAGTCATACGATTATGAATTTCTTGTCTAAACAGTATATATTACTAAATCTATACAAAATTCGATGGTTCGAAGATTACAATGTAATTGTAATGTCGTTTTTTAAAAAGCAACGGGTATGACTGTTTTTTTGAATACTTCTAGAATTGAAAGAGTTCGAGATCTACAGTTTTCATTATTTGAAAGAGATGAAACTGGCGGACGTCTTTTCTTCTCTATTTGCTTGTTCGAAAAATATAAATTTTTCTTAATTTTTAAGCAAATTTCGCTTACTTTTTGTTAAAACTCTATCTCAACGACAAATAATTTTTTGTACATTTTTAGATTGTAAAAAAACTTTTTAATTCATTAGATAATAATTTTATTTTTTTTTTTCTCTTCAAACATAAAATTACTTGATATTTGTCTTTTTCCTGTTGGTGGAGTTTTTATTTGTTCTGATCCAATATCAGTTTTAATACTTTGTAATTGTTGTGTAATACATACAATAGCAATTCGATGTTGAAGAATAGCTGTATAAACAAAATGATTATGCATAAATTGTAATCTTAATGCAATTTTTAAATTATTAATTGTATCATCAGCATCATTAATTAATGTTAACCATTGATCTTTTTGTCTAAAACTTATTCGTCCAATAGAACTTTCATCAAGTTCTTGTATAGCAAATAATAAATATTGTTGTCCAGTTATTTTATCTAAACGACCATCAGCTATATAACTTAATTGATTATCATAATCATTATCTATATTTGTTATATTTCTTGGTTGTGCAAATTCAAATTGTACATAACGTAAAAATAAATGTGATTGATCAATTGACATAATATCAAGTTGTTGTTTATAAATTTTAGTTAATAATTCATATTCAATTGCTGAACGTATTAAACGATAACGTAATGTTAATAATTCAATTAAATTAATATTTAATTTAATAAATTTTTCATATTGTTCTTTTTTTGTTGTTCGTGTTTCATCAATTTGTTTTAATATTTCATATGCAAATTTACCCATCATTGTTGGATGATCACTATAATATGTATTAAATATATCACGTTGTTGATTTAATGAAAACATTGAACCTGGTTGTTCAAGTTGTTTATATATTAAAAAAATTTCATTTATATATTCAAGTTCATAAAGAATTTTTTCTGTTAAAGTAAAATTTATTTGATGTTGTAATTGTTCATATTCAATAAGTTCATTAAATGTTTGTTTTAATAAATATGGTAAACGTATTAATGATGATAATGATTCAATAAATTCAAATAAATAATAACTATGAATTTTTGATACACTTAAATAAATTGGTGGTGATGATTGTGAACGTATTGAAGAAAAATATGAACCATAATCAGTTGAATCAAGAATATTTTCAGTTATTTGACGCATATCTGTTATATGTCTATCAATATATTCACGAATTAATAATAAATATTGATTAAGTAAATGAATTTCTAATGAATATGAATGTGAAAAATAATTATCATTACGAAAATCAATACGTGGACGACGTGCTATAATATTAATAATTGTTTGAGCTATATGATGACGTTCATCATGATCAAATGTATGTTGATAAATTTCATAAAAACAATCAATTAATTTACGTTTATTTTGTAAATAATTTAATTCATATTCCCATAAATTATAAAGTATTTCAAAACGATCTATTTTACGTTGATAATCAATATCATTTTCATTTTTTAATAAAGATTTTTCAATAAAATATGAACCTATTGATAACATTTCTTGTTCAAGTTCATTAACATCATTAAATGCACAATCATATATTATATATAAACCAGTTGAATCTTGTACATATATAATTGAACCATCATTATCTATTATTGATTCATGTGCATAATCATCAACATTATCAATATGTTCACCTGTTTGCATAAAATTTAATATATCAAATGTACATTGATGTGGTGTATCAAATAAATATGTATGTGGTATATAATGATTAAAACGTTGATCAACAGTATGAAATTCTTTATCTTTTGATGTCATTGTTAAACGTTGTTCATATATAGTTAATGTTCGTTGTATTGAACGAAAATAATTAAATTCATGTAAACAACGATCACGTAATGTACGTATACGAAGTAAACGTAATGTTATATAGGATAATTGTAAACCATAAGATTCTGATGCATCATTATTTTCTGTATCATTATCACGATTTTGACCTGATGTATCATCAAGACCAAGTTTTTGCAATGTTTCCAAATAATTAAATTCATCACGTTTCATATAACGAGTAGAATGATTAGATGTATCATGAAAATCTTGAGAATCTTAAGTAAATTTAAAAAAATAAATAAAGTAGAAGATTATTAAGATATTTATAATGATTTTCGATTAATTACAGAATGGTTCAAAAGTTACCGGTTAGTCTTAAATTGTGAATAATTTTTGATAGGAACAAGATCTAGACCTGCGGTTTTCACTATTCGAAAGAGCGATGTTAGGACCATCGATCTATATAATATTCACTATGACGAAAGATGCTTTTTCATAGGAGCTTTTTAACGGACATACTTTTTTTTTTATGTAATTCCACAATAATCTCGTCTCAAATTACGTCAAAATGTAGCTCAAATCACCCATTTTTCGCTATAAAATTATCACTTTATGCATTGTTCCGTCGACCTCTTTTCTCAAGTGAACCTTCGAAACATAGTGATAGTTGTATAGCAAAAAATGGGTGATTTGATTGTAGAAATACATAAAAAAAACAGAATGTCAATTAAAAAAGCTCCTATGAAAAAACATCTTTCGTCTTAGTGAATATTACATAGATCGATAGTCCGAACATCGCTCTTTCGAATGGTGAAAACCGCAGATCTAGATCTTGCTCCTACCAATAGCTATTCGCAATTTAAGACTGACCGGTAACTTTTGGACAATCCTGTATATTCGACAGATAGAGACGGAACCGGTACCAGTTACCGAACACCAGTCTGGTCTGACCTTTTTAGACCGGTTCTATCTCTATCGACAGGCTCTATTATCGAACGGATCATCTAAAACAAATAGTCACTACTGTCTTATCTAAAGTTATTTCATGGATGATGATACCAACATTTGAAAACAGTACCTTGTGGATACGTGTTAAACAACATAACCACTCAGTCATGGTGGTATCGAGTTTTCACTGAAGATTGTTTTTTTTTCTAGAAACTATTTCCTCGGTTATTTATGCATATTTTTGCTTTTATTTTATACTAATCTTTTTAATATGATCAATTTTTCATGATTTGGGAATAGAATTGAATCGATTTCAAACATAAATTCAATATATATCGATTAACTAGTAAATATCGTATGCAACGGTGTGGGAACTTCTGCAAATTGCATAACCTAACACATGTTTGAAGAACATCGAAGAAATAATTCCCACGCTTTTGAATAGTACTCACCGAACAAAACACAAAAGGAAAAACAATTCGAAGCGTATAAATGTAAATAAGAGTATTTGATAACCTGAGGCGATTCTTTTCTCTGATTAGACTGAATAACTTTTTTTTTGTTCTACATTATACGTTCTTAAGATGAAGGTAATTTCAAATATATTTTAGTTTGATAAAGAGTAGCTAAAATAAGTTATAATCATTTTCAATAACAAATTTGTTTTCATTTATCAAAAGTCTAACGAGAGAAAATTCTCAAGTATTAGTCATCAATGAAACTGATTTTTTTTGTTAATAAAGAGATCTCAATGAGATTAGTAGAAAATTAAAAAATAATTTATAAACGAATAGCGCATAGTAACAAATTCTTATAGACTTCTAAAAATCATACGATGAATATATATATACCTTGTAATTCATCATTATCACTATTATCATTATCTGCATCATTTCCATGATGTGTTCCATTAGTTGAATTAATATCAAAAATATTTTTCCAAAAAATATCAGTCATAGCTGTTGCTTGTGTTGGAGTTGTTGTTGAATTTTCTAAAATTTGTTTTAATGCTGTACTTTTTTTAACTTTAACAGCAAGTAAATATTGTTTAAGTATAGTAGCTGCTTTATCAGCATTTCTAACATTTATAAATTCAACTATTCTCATTAATAATTCATCATTTTTACCACCTTTAATATATTTATAATAATCACATTCATATTGTGAATCTCGTTCAGGTTTCATTGTAATAAAATTAATCCATAAAGATTTTTTTATTAATTGATAATTTGATGATTGTCGTGCTTGTGCAATTATTTTTGGTTTAGCTGATTCATATAAAATAATTGGTCGACATTTTTCTTGTTCAATAAATATTGTACGATAATATCGAATTATATTTGCATATAATTCCATTTCATCACCAGATGTATGAATTTTTGATGTATCTAATGGTAATGAATAATATTGAAAAAGTATATTAAGTTTTTCAAGTGTTTGTTTTTGATCAAGTTCAATTGTTGGTACATGATATAAAGCTATTGTTTTTTCATATGGTGATATTGGTGATTGAAGATTAATTGTTAATGTTTGAGTATCAGATGAATGACGTGTACGAAATTTTAAATGTGACATACGAACTAAATCAGATAATTGATCCATATATTTTTGTCCACGATATTGACAAACAAGATAACGTACATAAGCAACATAATCATCATTTATAAGAGGCTAAAATTGACATGAGAAATATAGTGTGTTTTTTTTTTGTTCGCATTAGAATTAAGAAAACTTTCGAACGATTCAATCAAAAAAAAAATTATAAAAGTTTCAAGAGAGAGATAGATCTCAAAAAAGAAGCAAAATATTGAAAGTATTGTCTGAAAAAAATGTGTCTTTTTCATGATACTAAATTTATTAAGACGATCAAGGCTCGTCGGAACAACATTCGACACTCTAATTTCACCTGAGTAATCATTAAAAAAAAACTCCGGACATTATTTTATCTTAAATTATATAGGACAAAGTTATTTTTTGATCTGTTCGAAAGTATTTCTAATGAGTTAAAAACTATGAGTTTACATTCTTTTTAAAATTTGTATTAAAATAAACTTTGAAAAGTCATAAAAATTAGTTCTAGCAGAAAACTTTTATATTTTCACTATTGTAATTTGAAACTAACAGATGTTGCACTAGCTGAACATTTTTTTTTGTTGGTCTTTTGGCACAACATCTCAATTTTTATTTGTCCTGAATATTCATTTACAAAAAAATCGATAATCATTTTATGTTGAAAGGACTTATTGAAAAAAAGTTTTAGTAAAAGTTGTAGCTTAATATAATATGATATTTCCAACACAAAGCCGGTTGATTCACCATTAAAATTAATTTGTCAAAACTTTTAAAAAGTCTTTTGCTATTCTTGAACAAATATTGACACAACATTTCTGAGGCAATACTCAAGAAAAGCACATCATTTTGGTTTTAATATATATCGGAAATACTTTCCAACGGATCAAAAATAAACAGATATTTTATCGAAAAAACTTTCCGATCATCTACTATTAGACAAAAAGATATTTAGACTTCTCTTCTTTCGATTGCTTCAAACAGCAAGTCAATAATAAATTCAGTTTACATTCATCTCTCTTAAATGTTAGCGCGTACATTAGTAAAATACTCAGAGTGAACTATAAATGGTATTACTTAACTTCAGTTCATTCGTATGAACTAATTTTTTGATTTCAATAAGAAAAATACAAATGAAATATCTTATAGATAATTTTCAATTATCACTGAAGAGAATAATTGGAAGGAATGCAAACACGTACAATGTTCATCAGATGAATTCTAACATTCTCACAAAAAAACCAATGTTTCATATTTAAAAATTAAAAAATTTTGTAAATGTTATCCATACATAAACATAAACAAACAGGAAAAAAAAAGAGTTGAGTCTTATAGCTAATTATTTAACTTTTATTCTAACATAAATTTTGATTTAACAGTTTAATTCAAGATAGATTTATATAAATATAAAAAGCACTCATATATTACGTAAGAAGTCTTATAATAATCAAATGTATCTTATATATTATAGATTACAATGAATTTTATTGTCCAAATAAATATAATAATACGAAAAGCTTTTTATGATACTTTAAATTGTATTGAATTTTCAACAATTTTTTCAAAATAGATTGGTCAAATTTCATAATATATCTACCTGAAGGATATAAAATTATTTACATAAATAGAAAGAAAAAAAAAAAAAAGAAAGTCCTACAGAAAAGAATACTTTGTTCTTTATTGTTTTGATAGATTAAATAACAGTTCTAAGTGTTCTTGATTTCTCTATTCTATTTACTTTTTTTTTGTCTTTTCTTTTCATCGAAATTAAAAGAATTAAAATAATAATAATAATGATAATAATCATACTTGATTAAGATTTTTTGTTGAAGTAACTGGTGGTCCTAATAATGTTTCTCTTAATGTACTCAATCGTTGTGATCGTTGAAGAGCATCATTAAATTCTGCTAAAATTCTTGATGATCTTTCATTAAATTGTTGTTCAACTTGTATAAATTGTATTTGTTGTCGACAAAAACGTTTCCATCGAACACTATGTAAAATTTTAGCATATGTTAATGATGATAATCTTTTTAAATAAAATGTTTGTAATAATAATGGTAAAGATTCTGATGTATAATCACTATTTAATGATGTACATGTATCTAATTCATTATGAAATTCATCAGATAATATATTTACATCAGGAATAGTTCGAACATGTGTAAGACGTTCAAAATATAAATGACGTTCACGTCCTAAATGTCCAGGATCTTTTGGTATAAGATAAGAACTAAATGGTCGTGTAAATGTAAGATTATAACGTAATTCATTATCTTCAATTTCAGTTTTTATTTCATTATATTCATGTAAAATTTGTTGTTCAATTTTTTCAAGTTGTGTTCTATCTTCTGTTTGAATAAAATGTGTATCAAGTTCATGTGTCCAAACTTGCATTGTTCTATAGAAAATAGATTACAAACCTTGAAATAAATTTTACTAGAATATGTATTACGTTTTTGATTACAAGATTCTCCTTTCTTTTGGTTTATATATGTGTTCTTTTTTTTTGATTTTCTTATTGTTCTCGTGGTTTTTATTCGATGCTTTAATAGACAGTAACAAAAAAGAAAAGAGAGAGAAAGTCTTCCTTTTTTTCTTCCGTTCGATTTAGCTGTTACAAACATCGTTCATGAATTTTTTTTTCTTTAGTTTTTTTTTTTTTTTTGTATAGGAAGGAAGCAAAAATAAAAACAGAACAGTTGAGTTAATAAGAAAGAGAAACAAAAATCGATGACGACGATATGCACACACACACATACAATCATCGTCTCTAGTAAACATGATTTAAATTGTTTGAAAAATTCTAACAACTATAACTAGACAACGACGAAAGAGAAGAAAGATCGACATGGTAACTATATGCAAAAGAACAAAAAAGAAAAAGAAAAAAAGACAGAATTTGTTTTGAAAAATAGAAAGCTTCTAAGATTACATCTAGCATTAATTAAGAATATAGGTTGAAATCAAATTTTATTTTTTTGTTTTTTTTGTATTCATCTCATATTACATTTCTTTTTCATTTTATAATGATGAATAGACATATCATTCATTCAAATTAGAAAATTTATGTAGACTAAACATAGAAATTTAAAATGCTAATTTAAAATCTATCTTAAGTGAATAGTAAACAATACAGTCAAATTAAAATCATATTAATAATACATTTCTATTGTTAAACGATTAATATTAATAATCTAGGAAAAGAAAAATAGTTCTAATGTAATATATTATATATATATAACTTCAGTTTAAGTGTACTCTCGTTCTTGTTTAAATACTTATACATAAATTTATTAAATATTGTAACTACTCTTTGATTCACACCGAAGAACAACTCTCGGTAGTTTGATACTTGAACGATCGATTATGTTCTGATTGCCATTTTACCACAGAGTACACCGACAATTGTTCTCCAATCGGCAATCTTTTGTCGGTAGTGCGAACAAGTGTACAACATTAATAGAGAATATGGTTTTCTTTTGTCTTGTATAGAAACTAGGACAGGTGATACTTTTGTTGAACATTGAATTAGTCCTTCAGAAGTACAATACCGATAGACAAACATGTCTTGATTCAAATAAAATAAATGATTTTCTATGAAACAAATCAAATATTCGAACATTAAAAGAAGCCTACCTGTCGGAAGCAGAATTGTGGAGAAAAAAAAAAAGTGAATACTTTGAAATATAATTGTAGTTTAAATACACTCTCACCATCACTCATACACTGATTGATGTGTGCAAAGCGCTAATTAAACAAGACAATATGCTTCAATGACAGTAATATTATTTATTTTGTTGGACATAAAAATTTTAAACTTTATGACACCTGTTGATATATGAATTTAAAAGCATCGAGACTTTCTTTTTCCATTTTCTGCCAAGATTCGAGTAGTGTCACATATCCAAAATTTTGGAGATGCGCCCACATCTCTTGCAGGAGATGCCGGATCTCCCGCGGGAGATGCGGAAACTCCTTCAGGAGATGCGGTCATTTTCCACTGGAGATGTATCATCTCCTTTAGAGATGCACATCCCCCACACTCACAGTAAATGCTGCATCTTCCGCGCTAGACGTGGATGCATCTCCAAAATTTTGGAAATCTGTTTGAACAAAAAACTTCTCGTGTTAATTGAATCTTTATTTTTTTTTTTGTTTACAGAAACGTCAATACAACATAAATAAAATCCGGTAACAAAATATTCACATAGAAAAATATTGTAACAAACAAACAAACAATGAATAATCGATATCAGACAAACATAACATGAATAATAAGTTTTATCTGCTTATATACTAGATGAATTGAATTTTGATTTGAATATTGAGTATTTATTTTTCCAAACATACACGTGTAAGTAATATTCTTGGTTGAAAATATTCATCAGTTAAAATTTGTTCAGTTAATTGATTCATATCGATTGTTATTTTCTTTTGATTAATATCATTTAATATATTATTATCATTTGTACATTGATCAAGAGAAATATTTGATGAATTTGCTAAAAGAAAAAAAAAAAACAAAGTTTTTCTTTTTTTCTAAATAAATTACATACATAAATTTGAATCTAATTCAATTATATCTGATGAATTTATTTTATGATTAATTTTTGATATTTTTTGTTGTATTGATCTATTTTGAATATCTTTCAATATTAATGGTCTAGAAAAAAAAAACATAATGATCATATATTATTTCATAAATGAAAACAATTACATTTCATTCGTATTTTGTTGTTGTAAAAATGGTGTTAATAAAACTTCATTATATTGTTGTAAAGGTTTATGTATTGTAGATGATGGCGGAAGTGATGGTGATAATTGAGTTTGAATACTAATAAAAAAAAACAAGATTATATTTTATTTGAAAGATCAGAATTATGATTTATTCTTTAGATTATTTTTGAAAATTTATTTGAATTACAAATTGCTTTTGAGTTAAAACTTAACATATGATAGAAAATTAACCATACTAAATCAAAATATCAAATGTTCTTTGTAATTGATAAGTTTTCGAAGACTGAAGGTTCTGAAAATATGATTTATTATAGCGAAAATCGTTTATTATCGAAACAAATTTTTTGATCGGATCTAATTGAAAAAAACTTATGTTTTACTATTTTGAAACGATTGTAGAACTTATTTGAATACATAAGACTGTTCGAATGAGTAAAGATGATGGCTCGAAAATTTAGAGTCTATGATAAATTTTGTTCTATTTATTGAATTTGATTTTTTTGTTAAGAATTTATTATAAAAATTATATTACTAACTGAATAGATCGATGTTGTTGATTATGAGTTATTGATTCTTGAGATTGAATATTCGGAGAGAAGAATAAATCATCTTGACTACTAGAATCCTTTTAAAATAGAATATTAATTATTGAAAAATTTATTAAATGAATTATTTGATTTTTTTTACAGAAGATTCTAAAATCATTGATGATCTTTTACGATAATGTCGAAGTTCTGATGATGATGATGAACTAGATCGATAATGATGTTTAAATTTTGATTGATGACGATTATTTTTTGAATGTTTCATATGAATAATTTCTATTGGTTTAGTTAATAATGTTAAATGTCTATGACATGTATTTATATTTGATAAATTAGGTAAAATTGAACAAATTAAACAACAATTTTCTCTTGATATTTCACTATCATCATCATCATCATTTGATGTTTGAGAATTATTTGATAAGATTTCTATAGTTGAATTTTTTCTATTATCATTATCTGATATTGATGATATATCAGTTTCGGAATTATTCCATAGTTCTTGTCTTTGATAATTGAATCTATTTTTTAATTTAGATAAACGATTCATCATATCATTAGCAAACAAAAAAACAATACGTTATTTGTCTATTTAAAATAATATATTGAACGTATGATTATTGGAGAATGGTCTACATATATATAACCATTGATCTAATTTCTTGATTGTTCTAACACACAAATGCATTTTGAAATTAAAAAAAAAAAAAAGAAGGCTGTATTACTACTTATACTTAGTATTCTTATTCCATTGGTTATTTAGATTTCCTTGGTTATATACACTTATTTCTTCGTATTTTCATTGTTGTTTTTATTTCTATTCATATTATAATGCATGGCATTTTCTCTCACTCCCTACCAAAGTAGATAAGGATTAAATAAGACTATTACGTATCTAAAAAGATATAGTTATCACTATCGTTCGTTAATGTTTACTATATGTAAAGATTTAATTTAATAATTAGTTTAATAAAATAGTATACATGAGTTGATAGGAAGTAGATGAATCATAAATATTTGTGTTTTTTTTTTTTTTTTTTTGTTTTTTTTTTTTATTTTCATTTACTTTTATTTTCAGATAAGAAGGGTCGGTAGTAGAAAATAAGTAACATCAAAATGAGTTCAAGAGGTGGAAGTGTATGTTATAAATGTAATCAAGTAAGTTAATTTATTACAACTGTTTTTGTAATTTTTTTTTAAATAATTATATTCATTTTTTAGCCAGGACATTTTGCTCGTGAATGTCCAGATGGTGATGGTGGTAGTGGTAAGAAATATATATATATATATATATATATATTAAAATATTGTTATATTTTTATTTTTAATAAGGTGGTGGACGAGGAGGATTCAGTGGTGGACGAGGTTTGCTCATGGAACAAAGTTTTGAAATTTCGATATCCAATCATTAAATTTATGTTCTAGGTTCGTACGGTGGTGGAAATACGTTTAGAGGACGTGGTTCATATGGTCAGTTATAGTCTTAAAAAAAAAAAGAAAATTTTTTTTTTTTGTATAAATTTTAAATTTTTAAGGAAGAAAAAAAACAAAAACTTTTTTTGGCAAATAATAATTCTATTTAAATATTTTTACTTTTTTTTATTATAGGTGGTCGTGGAGGTTTCGGCGGTGGTAGTGGTGGTGGTGGCGGTGGTTCATATGATAGACCAGGTGGCCGTTGGTAATAGATAAAGAAATTTAATATTAAAAGAAATTTATACATTTTTTTTTTTAATTATTAGTTATCGTTGTAATCAATCAGGTCATTTGGCTCGTGATTGTCCATCCGATAGTGGTCAAAGTGTTTGTTATAATTGCAATCAATCTGGTTTGTAGAATTTCAAATGATTTAAATCAAAAACTTTATTTTTTTTTTTTTTCTAGGTCATATAAGTCGAGATTGTACGGAACCACGGGCAAATAATTATGGTGGTGGTGGTTTTCGTGGTGGTCGTGGTATGTAATTAATCAATAATATTGTATTGTTTGAATATGAAAAATTTTCATTTGAAGGTGGTGGTAGTGGTGGTGGTGGTGGTGGCGGCGGTGGTGGTGGTAATTGCTACCGATGCTCAAAACCAGGTCATTTTGCACGTGATTGTACTGAACCAGATCAACGCTCTGGCTCAAATCAACAGGGTGGTGACGATGATTAGTTAGATAATCAATAAAAAAAAAAAAAAAACTTAACTTATGTGATTTTATATGTATGAACAATCTATTCACCATCAAAATAATGTTCATACGAAATCAACATAATCTTGATTTTACTCAGTTTTGTTCGTTTTGTTTGTTTGTTTGTTCGTTTTTTTTTTTCTTTGTTTATCTAACTAAGTATAAATTTGATTAAAATATGAAAAGATAACAAAAACAAAATAGAGAGAAGAAGACAAAATATGGGCTTGTTCATATGTATTTTTTTCTTTTGATTTTTTTTTTTGGTTTTCTTTCAGTTTTTTCTTTGTTTTTATTTTCTCTCGTCTTTATATATGTAACTCTTATTTTGTGTTCATTGATTAGTGTTGTTCTACTATGACAGCTATCAATGCTTTTCTATGTACAACATTATTGTTGCTATTAATTAGATGGAGAAAAGAAAATGTTGAAGGATATTGATGAAAGTTATACAGCAAAAAAAAAACAACTTATCTATATCAATTCATTTGCAGATTTGATTTTTAAAAGTTTACAAATGAAACTCTATTGATACTAAAAGTGATTTTTATTTAACAAGTATTAGCTATCAGAGATGGACAAAATCGCACCGCGCCTAGGCGCTACGCACATCTCTCTTTCTCTTTGCTCTACCAATCAGTTTCTCAAACTCCACCGAATACCGGGATGCGCTCATCGAAGCTCAGACTAGTGTAGCGTAGGCGTGAGCAACGGCGCGGTCCGACTTTGTCCATCTCTGTTAGCTATTTTGTTTTTGTCGTATACAAGAATAATACTCTGATATTATAATATGAATGTGTCTAGATTTTTTTTTTTCGATGTATTAAGTCTTGACTCTTTGATATCAATCCATAAAAGTATATCAGTTTGAAGTGTTTTTTTTTTGTATTTGTAGACACATGATAATTAACAGTTAGAAATATTTATATTTATTGATAATGAATAAGCTTGAATGATATAATTACAAGAAATTTATGAGAGACTCGACTCTATGATTATGTCTGTAAAAAAAAATATGTGAAGACTCGAACCTTCGTCTAATTATATTCGTTATTGATAAGGGAATCTTGCCAGATGGTAAATCGGTTTTCGATCGACTTGATATTCATTTGATGAGTATTAGTGAATAATAGAAAAGTCTTGTGTAAAAATTATTGGACAAGTTTTTCTCATGTTTAAAAGTAAATTTTGAGATTGAAAATGAATTTTTTACATGATCCTAGAGTTTTTTTTTTTTTGTTGAAAATGTTCTGGAAAACCAAATCATTCTTAACTTTGTGAGCTTAAGATACGAAAGTCATATTTTTTTTTTTAGCAATATCAAATATTTTGTAAATCTATTAGGATTAATTTATAAGAAATAAGAATATCATATATCAATTTTCTTCATATGAAAAAAATCCTATTTAAATACTTATTTCAAAATTTTAATTATTTTTCTTATTTGATTTTATTAAAATATCATGAAATCAAAAGTGAAAACAGTTCATTAAATGACAGTAGAATAAATATAAACTAAAATTTTTATATATTTTTATAAATCATCTCATTCATGATTTAAACTTCTCTAATAAGTTGAACTCACTCTATTTGCATTACTTTTAAATGTAAATTATAGGATCATTAGAAACAATTTGAATCGTTTTCCTTCTTTTTTTCTTCCGCTATATTAACTGTTTTATTAGATCTGGATATTTTCAATAGTTTGAGTAATCATATATACTATCTAATTAAATAGTATTAATATTAAACTAAGTTTCAATATCAATGACTGTTATATATTTTATATGATGGAATATTTCAAATCTTTGACAAGTAAATTAACAGAACAATCAATTTTTTTTCTTGATATGATATCAAATGAATGCCTATAATATTATTCTTGAATTAAATTCATATAAAATATTAGATTAAAATAACTTTTCTATGGAATTCTAACGTCGAAATTTAATTTATTTATACATCTTTACAAAATGTTAAACATATCAATCGAATTAGATAAAATAAAAAATTAGCTTTTCTAATCTCTTGTAAGTCAAATATATCGATTATCATATTCTAGTGAATATCTTTTAAATAATTGAGAATGTTGAACAAGGTCTCTAGTTTAAATTAATATGTGAATCACTCTTGACTTTCAATGATTCAATTTCAGATAATGTGTATGTTATCGGCTAAGGTTCTACGAAATTAAATCAAAAAATGTTTTGCTATTCATCAATCATCATTCTCTAAAGATACATTTATGCACTTATATTTTGTTGAATTTGAAAGACAAATTTTATTTTAACTAATTGATCAAAAACAAAATATCTTATCAAGCGAAGACATCAACAAAACTCTTATTCATAGTCTAGAATCAACTATTCTTCTTTGCAATTGTATCTTTACATTTCGTTTTACAAAAAATTTGCCAATATCCTGGATTGAATCAAATAAATGAGAATTGACTATAACTGAAAAATTCATTGATAGTCATTGTTATGAAGACTTAATATAAGTAAAGAGAAAATTCTTTTAATAATTTATTGATTTTAGTTGACTAGAAATATTTATTTGTTTGAAAACAAAAAAAAAACATTATTCATATTGTATTTCATAAATGAATTCGATTTATGTATCATTAAATTCAATTTAATTTTCATATTACTTACATTTTTATAGACTTATTTAGATAAGTTAATGTATGTTTTTTTTTTTGTTTGTCTTCTTATGTTGGAAATATATGGTTGATATTCATAGTCAATTTTTTTACGTAAAAAAAATCGATTAAAATTTTTCTTTGAAAGTTTTTCTAGATTATTTGTTTTATCTTTAATTTCATCATCAATACTTCGTGTAAACCAAACATATCGATTATCATTATCTGATATATAAGGTGTTAAAGATTGATAAAATTTTTTTTTTAAACCAAATGGATTATACATTCCACATACAATATTGAATAATATGAATAATATAAATAATTGTGTTGATGACATGATATAAGTTTTTAAACCAAATTTAGCTTAATAAATTTGATAATTGATATAAAAGTATATTATTAAATTATGAATAAATTGTTTTCTTTTTATATGCCGAGAAGAAAGAAAAACAAGAAGACAAATTATTGTAACTATAAAAAGCAAAAGAAAATGATAATTTTGTCATTTAATAAGACTTCGAATAGGATAGAGTGATCCTAAGTAAACCCCTCCCCATAATAGAAGCCCCCCTTGGAGGGGTCTCTCCAGAAAAATTTTCAGTTTTGCCCAGCAAAACCCGGCCAAAGTTTGCAGGGTCTAATAGAAGCCCCCGGGGACTTCTAATATGGGGAGGGTTTACTTCATAGGACATTATTCTTTTGTTTCATTGTATTTCACTCGACAACTAATGTCAAAAGACAAGAATATAAAGCAATATTATTGTACAATTGAAGAATGTAACCTTTAGTAGATTGAGCAGAGAAAATGCCACCATTTTACAACTTATCATTTGGCTAGTTTAATCAAACTCGAAGGTTTTTGTTCGGTCTTTACAAGATTCCAAATTTTCTCTAGTTTCGTTTAGATCTATTTGAATTATCTTTAAATGTATATGAATTACTAGATGTCTCAAAAGACTCAACTACTCGTCATCATATTAGTAAAGAATTGATAAATATCGTCATTTAAGATTTTCTAACATAATTCGAACAACGTATCAAAAATAAGAAATACAACAAAATACTAATCACTGGGATATAAAATCATATTCTGAAATAAAATTTATCAACAAAAAAAACAAAACGCGTGAAAATACATTAAATACGTAAGCTGATGCGCACAGTACTCAGAATTTTTTATGTAGTGGTATTGACCACAGACATGATGAACTTCCTTGAGTGATGGTAGAAATTGTAAGGATTTAACACTTGTAAATCTTAAAGTATGAAAACAATGAAACAAATATATTCTATGTCCTGATTACTCTTCTTATCTATTACGACATAATCGTAGTGATAATAAGATTGTCCTAAGTATTTAATATAGAAAGTGCACTTGATTGATTCGATGAATTCTTCTCTTTAGTCGAATGAAATTTAAGAAGATATCGATTATAGCAAGAACTTCATCATAAATACAGATAATAATACTGTATGAAATTTTTTCTGTATTTTATTTGACTAAAAAATATTTTGTTATTTCAAATGTACAATCATGTTTTCGTTTTCTCTCAATATCTTTTCTTCCTATTGTCTCTGTGTCAATAGGTACTTTTTTCTTACTAAATACTATTTGAATAAAGTAGTTAATTATACTCATCTTTTTGAGACAACTTGAATTTTAGTCATGCAGATTAAATCAGAAGTCAAATTAAGAAATGAATTGACACGAGAATCTAGGTCTATTAAATGTAATTCGTGAGTTAATTCTGTTACAATAATTATACTTCAATCGATCTCCAATCCTAAGATATTTTCAAAAACTAATGTCCTTGATAATTTATTTTGATGCATATGCTATGAATGATTTGTGATGAAACACTACTGCTGATTCTTTTGAAATCAGAAAAAAACAAACTTTATTCAATCACTCTACATTTCAGTGAAC
This sequence comes from Rotaria sp. Silwood1, assembly GCA_905250075.1. Taxonomy (NCBI): domain Eukaryota; kingdom Metazoa; phylum Rotifera; class Eurotatoria; order Philodinida; family Philodinidae; genus Rotaria; species Rotaria sp. Silwood1. The sequence goes on from CAJNOP010000254.1 coordinate 148,754, forward strand.
TCAAAATTATCACACTCTTTATAAGCAGATGACATCAGGACTGTCAGCTCTGAACCGTGTCCTGTATACGATAAAAGTTTAACGATTTGTTGATAGAATACATTATAGAAGCGAGTAGTCTAATATATAAAGGATGGCAATAAATGGGAATTATTTTTCTACGCACTTATTCAGTATGAATAATAATACGAAATCTGTATACACTCCGTATTTCACTGTATTACGATCGTATTTCTCTGTATACACTATGAAGAAATACGATCACTTATACCAGAATTCGAAGTTAAACGAAGGATTATATGCCTACTCAATAAACGACTGTATTCCTTCGTACATAATACGAAGAAATTCGATCGTGCTTGTTCGATCTGAATAGGTAGGTGGTATATGATTCGACTGAGAAGGTGAGTATATCAGAAATTGAAATCTTAAATTTTGCTTTCAATATTCAATGGAATATGTATTATAATATTGTAAGCTATCAATAGAGAATAATCTTCATTTAGTTTTATCAACTTACGACAATGAAATATTGAATATAATACAACCAAATGTTATAAGAATCAAAGTTTTGAGTTCGATGTACCAAAGAGAGATGAGTGTTTGAAATAAAATGTGAATCAATCTTGCATAGTAAAGACAACAGAAAAGAGAAAAAAAAGAGGTGGGTGGAAAGAATCCATAAAGAAAGATGATGTCATTCAAACATAAGAGGAATGTAATTATAATATATTCTTCAACTATTCAATGTTCTTGGACATATACTTTCCAGACTCTTGTTTTTCTCGATCAATTAGTTAAGATTATGTTTTTGAGTCTTCAAATTCAAATAATGTTCGTTTTTCGAATAGAAAACCAAATGAAACTTTTTACTTGAAATTCAAAATGAAAAAAAAAAAAAAAACAAAATCTCATCTGATCGAGCATGAAAATAAGAATCTGAAATGAATTATAAAATTTCTTCATGTGCAAACAAGTTTTTTTTCCTTATTTGACCTATAAGATAAATGTCATGCAATGTCTATATCTACATATTTTTGTTATTGTGTACGTCATGTAATGAATCAAAGACATTATATTCAGATAATCTATAAGTTGCATGTGAATATCAGGTAAGTATAAATATGAAGAGAATTTATTAATTCATTAGTAAATTGTGTTACAGTTGATTTCAGAACGCTTACAAAAATCATATGATGAACACAAAAGATATCGATAATGAAATGATTAATTCTATTATTAATTTTTATTAAATGTTTTTCATTTCAGCTTTTTGAGATTGTATGAAATGAGATGTACTTTGTTCTAATTATTTTTTTTTGTTAATGTACGCAAGATTTGCAAAATATACGGCTAAGGATAGTGACTAGTGTAAATGACAGTTTGAGTTTTGCAGATATATTTTATTAAATAGAGCCAAACAAATGTTTCCTCAAGGCAAATATTTGAGCTGGTGTAACCGTAGTTAAATTGGCATAGTCAATGTTATGTGGGCGTGGATCCTCTTTCATTCATACACTCAGCCACACCACGCTCACACCCACCCACAGGATGTGGGTGTGGGGTGAGGGTGTCTTCTCTCTATTGGTCATACCCACACCCATTTAACACCTACTATCACTTCAATTATTTACTATATTTTTCTAATTGATCAACAGAGTTCTTAATATTTTCAATTGAATATTATTACTTAAATGATGATTATGTTTATTTTTTGTTTTGCATTAACAATGATTTGATAATTGTTATTAAGAAATTTCTAGACGTAAATTAATTATGCGTTGGACAAACATAGGTATTAGTTTATATACGTTATTAAAACAAAAATTTCATTAAATTTATCTCATGTAGCTTATTTTCGAAAATTAGTATTCTTATTTTTGTGTTTAGTGTAAATAATGTCAATTATGATTGATAGATATATTATTGGTGATTTTTAAGGGATAGATCATTTGAGTAGTAAAGAAATTGATTTGCATAGAATTTTATGATACGTTATTATGAAATAACAAAAAAATAAATAAAGACATCGTACTCAGATAAATTAAAACGGAAGAACAACTTGACGGATGCGACTCTTGACTATTGTTTCGATGATGTAAAAAATAAATAGTTTAATATACTTATTCTAAGTCAAATCACCTGTTAGTGTACTACATAAGATTATTTTTAGATGAAATTGATAATTTCTTCATTTTTTTTGTGCCTTAAAATGTAAAAGGCATTAAGGATATTTCCCCTCTTTTTTGACTATTTCTACGTGTAGTCCTTGAACAGGGCACAACACATTCTGCATGAAATTTTTACCACAGATGGAGTACCTAAAATAAGAAGATACATGCTTGAGAAAAATGTTTAAGCAAGGTATGGTAGTTATTTTTCATATCAGGCCTACTTATGATTCCTAGATAACTTTGTCTGATAAGGCTGAAAATATCTTAGAGATATATTTCAAAAGTGATTTTAAGCTTTTTCAAAAATCTAGCTTTTTCTTTTTTTTTTTACGAAAGAAGTATGTAAAGATTCGATAGAGAAGATTTCCAAGTATTCATTATCAATCGTAAGTGGTCCTTTTTTTAGGTTCTCTATCTGTGATAAAAATTTCATGTCCATTGATTGTATCATTCTCTAGCACTACAAATGGTCAAAAACAGGAGAGTAACATTTGCACAAATTAAAATCATTTATTATAATAAAGTATCCATTTCTATTACGAAGTTTTTAATAGGATAAAATCGATTATCCAAAAATCAAATTTGTTTATATGAATTGCTTTATTCTCATACTTAGCAAATCAATAATATAAGAATTGTTTATATACAATTTGATGCCGACTTCGATTAGTTCAATTTAAAAAATAAAAATCAATGATTTATATGATTATAATATCATGAAGATAATAGCACATGTAAGGAATTCATATTCTGAAATAATCTAAGTGATTAGATATGATCACTCTATACATACCGTATCGTTAATGACTAAAATAAAATAAAGGCAGAAACTTGATTATAGTCACCGAGATTATAAAAGCCAATACTGTAATATTGCCGTTTCATACAGTTTTTGGTCATTAATAGGTATATATTGACGATTGGTAGGGATCATGTCACACATCAAACTTGGAATAGATTGCAATTAGTCTTGATTTATTATTGGAGCATGAATAGAAAAAAAAATTGAAGTCTCGCATAGCTTGATACGAGAGAAGTATTGAGTCTTGGAAAATACTCTTGAATAGTTCAGATTTAAATTAAGATATCCTCAATTTTTACAGTACTTCATTATTATGGACAAACTACAGATGTGAAGCATTCGAAAAAACTAGAAATCTCTGTATATTTTGTAACAGTAACGTCAACATTGATCATCATAAAATGTAATATAAAGGCATTGTTAAATGCTACACTTGATTGTATCGGATAAAGTAAAATGAAAACTATCGATTAAGGTATAAAACAGTTCATAAAAGCTAATAAAACGTTCACATTTATAATAAAAGAAAAATCGATATATTTAGCTTAGTATGAGTCGTAGGGCGGCCAGATGGTGAGACTTTTACCACTGCCAGAGAGAACTCAGCAAGAACTATCGATTGTATATTACTACATAGATTTCACACAGTCTTATGATACGATTTAAGTAAAGCACCTTAACATATCACTGTATACTATTCCATTTTCTATCATATTGTTCAAGTAACACAATATTCATCCTAAATCTTGAATAATGATATACCTCGATCAATGAATACAAAGTCTGTAGACATCCGTGAACTATGTACGTTCGGTATTTCTCCATCTACTGACATATTTTACCATATTGTATGGTTCAATATGACGACTACGTATCTTCGTGACCGTGTACAGAGCAGAATGATATTATATCAAGAAAAGTGAAGCAATACGGAGATCGTACATGACCTCCAATGTACCAAGATAGTGAATGAACGTTTTTATCTTTATAAATCACCGTATTTTTTCATATACGATACGAAGATAAACGAACATACCTATTCAACTTCGGTCGTTTCTAATTAAGAAAAAGAAATATTTGTCAAGTTCATTATATTCTTAGTATAAACTCGATTTCCGTAAAAATGAAAAAAAAATTGGTGTTTTCTCTGAAGAAAAGGCTACTCCAGATCGAAAAGCATCTGGCTTTGTAAAGAAAAGTTTTCTCATTTCTTTAAAAAACAAAACTCTGAACTTTTGAGAAAAGAATTTTCTAAAAAAAATCTACTGGTAAAGAGTCATGTTTTTTAGAAATCTTTTCATTAAAACTCAGGATTTTTTTTTTATTTCGTGTTTTTTTTTGAATGACAATGTATTCAAACATAGAAATCTTCAATTTTATGGTAAAATCAATAAATATTTACGAAAAGAACTCATATTCTATCGTGTGACTAACAACACGAAAATTCAAGTTTTTGAAAAATCAACCCATGTTTGCACTTTCTTTTTAAATAGACCTACATATGATATATCAAAATCGCTTCTATAGAATTTCAGTATTTGTATGCCGATAACGAATGAAATAACTCATATCAACATTATTCATTGTTTGGTTTCTGAAAAAAATCACTACAAATCATATATCGACACCATCTTTGATTTCTATAAAACTGAGAGTATTAACTATTTTTTTTTGTCTCATGATACAATTTTTTATTGAGATTATTATAGAAAATAATATCAGTTTTCGAGAATCTTAAGTTTTGTTATTTTATAAATATATCAATCTAATATTTTCTTCGAATTATTATATCAGAACAAAACGAACAACATTCTTTATGATCTATGATATAAGACATTATTCATCTTATTAATAAGTAAATTGTAAATGGATTGATCAATATTGTTTTACTTTTTTTTTTTTTTTATTATCATAATTTAACAACACAACTTAAGAATTTATACACCATAAAAAAAAAAAAAGGTTTTCGTTATCAATCAAGTTTTTATTGATTTATTTATTACTTATAGACAAAAAGAAAAAAAAAGATTAAATCATAATAAATGAAATTTAATATGTATTGTATAAAACTTCAAAAAAAAAAATTTCCATTTAGTTTTATCTTTCTGTTAGACTTTGCCCTTGTCTATCGACGAAATATTCATATTGTTTCGTTCGAAATAAATTAACATTGACCATTTAAAAATGATGTATTATGTAAATAAAATTATACGTATGAATGCGGATTCAAAGCCATTATGAGTAAACATATATAATATGTATTTTAATCATATGTTAAAAACTAGCGAAAGCAACGAATTTAAAGCACAAAAAAATTGATTTGTATCAAAGAATTTTTTTTCTAAAATTGAGAAATAATTATCGACGAATAAGCTTCTCAGATCCATACACGGCTAAACTGTCAGATAAAAGTATATGTCCATTTATGACTGATCAGTAAGCCATGTAACGATCAACGAAAGCAATTTTTTCGTGTGAAATAATCATCAATATGTATATATAAATATATACTCGCCTGATCAACTGAGCATCGTCAAAAGTTAGGTTTTTTTTTCGTCCGAAGAGTCTACTGTTGCTTGTCAGGACTGTAAACGCAATAGCAAAATAAATAATTGCTTGTGACAAAGGCAACGACTCGTTTTCTCTTTTTCAGCTATAAAGATATCTTTCTACTATTCTCGTGCTTACAAGCATATAGAACATGACCTTCGAGCTTCTTTCTTCTCTCTCTCTCTCTCTCTCTCTCTCCTTGGTTGTAATTGCATATGCATCTTGTTGCTTACGCGCACATACTGAGGTGGTGACAAACATACGAAAAAAAAAGTAACATCCACACACTCCAATAGTTATTCGTTAGGTTTTTTTCTCTCTTTTTCTCTTGCCTTCTTTATATTTTTTTTTTTGAAAAAAAAACGAGAGAGAAAGAGAAGACAATAGTTAGGCGATATGTGTACACACATTGGTAATATTCAAAAAACTATGAACAAAATTTGACGAAATAAAACAGAACACAAAAGACAATTTTATATAGTCTCTATATGAAATATTCGAACAGCTGATTATGCGACGACAACCATCACTACTAACAAACATTCAAACATACATACATGCAAAAAAAAAATGAAACTGTTCTTAAAGCGAATGGCTCACGTACTTAAGCATAAAGAAAGTATTTGCGTCATACGCTTTAGGCGTTTATTCTCTTTTTTCTTTTTTTTTTACGTTTGCATATTCGTGTGCACGACTTATATTAAATGCAATCATTTCTTTGTCTCTTTTCTTTTTTTTTTTCGTGCTTTTATATTCACTACTTTTCTTTTATACTCACATGCTTTGTGTATATACGTCCAAATTTCGTTTTTTTTTGTCCTCTCCTTTTTTTCTTTCTCATTTAACACAGTGATGGCGACACTCGAATTGAGGGATAAAATCTTACCAAAAGAAGGAAGAATGTATATGCCTACATAATCATACACAGCAGTAGACAAAGAACCTTCGAAGTTTCTATGTTTTTTTTTCTGCTTTTCTCTTATTCAAGGTCAACATACAGATAGAAGACCTTCGACTATTGTTTTATATATATATATATATACTTCTAATATATTCAACTAAGTAAATATCAAAATCCGAATACGAACATTCTTTACAATGAAAAAAAAAAAAAGATTTTTTTTTTCGACTTGTAAATACATCAATCAAATATGTTTTATTACTTTTGAATACTTACAAGTAGTTTATAATAATCAAAATATCAGTCAAATTTCTTTTTTTTTTTTTTGTTGCCTCAATCTTATTATCATATTGTTGCCAATAGAACAGATAATATTGATAGTTAGATATACAGAAAAGATGCAATCAAAAAAAAAACAGCAACAACAACAACAATCATCACTTTGTCACATCGAACATTTATCGGTAATAATAGAAATAGTTGTATTGTGCATAACTTATTGCTATCGATAAATTGTATGTCTATATAATATGATGCAACTAAAGAAATAGAGAATGACTGTACAAAATGCAAAATGACATTTGCATTTCCATTAACGAGTCCATGTAACAACCTTGTTTCTTATTCATCTCAACAGCTGGCAATACATATAGACAACAGATATGTATGTAACGAGTAGTATTGACATACAGTCACATCATCTTTTGTTATACCAAATGGCTACTTCTTGTTAGTTTATGATAAGAATGTGTCTGTATCTGTCTATATAGAGATAGGTTTCTATATCTTTTCCTATCATTATCAACCCTAAAAAAGATTTGTTGATAGGCACAGATACATATCAATAATATCTGTCATTGCGTAGTTGTTGAATGAAAAAAAAAAAAAGAAATATTTGGCTGATCAGTATGATGATGACAACTTGATGAAGAATCGAGTTACTTTTTTTTAAAATAAATATGAGACAATTTATAGATACGCAAAAATATATGTACGTCTGGAAGCAATTTATCAAATGACTGATAATTGTTTCGTCACACTGTATATTTCTACGCATATTTGTATTCTTTCGATTCTTTTTTTCTTTTTAAATAGACTCTGATAACTATCAAATAGAGTTGTTATAACAATCATCTAGACAAATCTCTGCCTTTTTGCTAGATAACATATACACGTTTGTCAACTATATTATTCAAATGGGGATATTCATCTGTCATATATCGCATGCAATAAGTGACTAGACTAATGTAATAACAAATATCAATCATTCTATCATATGCATTCTATCAATATAATATATATGTATATATAATAGACTCGAAGAAAATGCTTATCAGATTAACTTTTTTTGTTTCACTTGTATCTTTTTTTTTCATTCAGCGATATTGAAAGAAAGTAAAATAATTTGATCATAATCAAAATAGTTTTTTTTTTTTAAATTAATATTGATTGTGTTTCATAAATAAGATTTATTAAACGTATGAATCAAATCTATCAATTTGATTGTATATATATCTGAAGTTAGTTCATCAAATAATAAAATATGAATTTAACTACATGGTGATCATCATTTGTTTATTTATTTTTTTCATATGTATTTGAGACATATGAAAATTTCCGATGATAGTTTTGAAAGAAACAAATACGTATCATCTATTGACAATAATTGTATAAGTTTTATTCTCTATTTTATTATACAAAGAAGATCAAATCAAAAACTCAACATCTTAATCAGGTTTTTGAAGATTATATACTACGTTTAATGTATCAAGATACTTTAATTAATATAAAAATTATATTTGATCGATAGAATTTAATCAGTATCAATTATTGATAGATTTTATAAGAGAATATAAAGTATGATATAAATAAAATGATCTATTAAATCTAATACTCTCTTTCGAAAATAACATTTTATATAAAACTATATCATCTATTTATAGTATTCAAATGATAGATTATATAAACAGTAACAATAAAAATATTTTCAAACGCTTAAATCTCACTACTTGACAGAATACGTTATCAAAACACAAAAAAAAAGACCATACCGGATCACTAAATTTTGTTAGACATTCACAAAAACTACCCAAAAAAAGACAAAATGATATGGTTGTTATGAGTTTGAGTAAGATCTTAGTAATGTGAAAATCAAATCAGCTTTTTGTTTAATATTTTTACATGAATCGATAGATCTCGATAAGCTCTACAAAACTGTCTATATTAAAATTTTTTTAGAATTTTCTTCTGAGAGAAAAAAAAGTTTGCATGCTTCATTTGTTCTATATGAAAAGTCAAGAATCTTTTTCTTATACTATCAAAGGATAAAAATCACAATTTTATTACAAATTTTAGTCCGAGAAAATGGTTCTAAACAATTTACATACAGATAGTTTTGTAGAGCTATCGATTCATGTAAAAATATCAAATAAAGTCTTACTCAACTTTCGTTAAACTTCTATAACTCATAACAATCACACCATTTTTGTCTTTTTTTTCGTATGCTTTCGATTCAAGAGTTATTCATTTCAAAAATATCCATACATATAGTACTCGAGTTTTGCTATTCGAAGGTAAAATTGAAATATAAATTTATGTCGTGTATTTTTGAAATGCCAATCAAAACAAAAAAATATTGCGAGATTTTTGACGTCTACTGTATAATGTGAACTGTGAAAATAGTCATTTTTTAATTAACACTCGTGATCAAAACTATTTTGTCTTTAAATCAAAGAAATATGTCTAAGTTTGCGAACTTCAGAAAAAAAATATTACATTTTTATAATAAATTCAATGATAATAACGAAAGAAAATACATTTTCAATAAACTTCCGAAAACAAGAAAAATATCAATTTGTTTATTTTGAACACTTGTTTTTGGTTCTAAGGTTTAACACTTTGATCTGTTTTCTTATTATTCTAACCTTTATTTTGCTTTTCTTTCTTTCGTTCTATCAAGAAAATTCGTTTTCTCATATATTTTTAACCGCGGACGATATCATTTATTTTAATCGAACAATCGAATCGTATTAGTTAGACATTAAACACTATACAAACAAAAACAAAAACATAACAACTATGATTAAAATAATCTTAATTTATTTTTTAATAATTCCAATTGAAATAAATGGTATACGTCGTTGTATGAATACAGGTGTTCTATTTTTGGATACGATTGTACGTTCACCAATTGTAGTTTATGGTAAATCATTAGGAAAACAAATTGATATTGAAACAGATACGGAAATATTATTTAATATAACATTTCGTGTTGATTGTATATTTAAAGGAGAAAATATTGAAAATCGAATTGAAATAATTCAAACAGGTATTTTTAAATATTAATTATTTATTTATAATAATTAAATATAATATTTTAGGAATTAAACAAGATCGTATTGCTTGTCAACGACTTGATCCTGGAAAATTTTATATTGTTTTTCTTGAAAAATGTCAATTAAATAAAAATATTTATTGTCCAGTTGATTTTCAAGAACGTTTAGTTGATGATTTAACACTTGAATTATTAGAACGAACATGTTATTTAAAACGTATTTCACCATTAAATTCAAATTTAAATAAATGTCCAAATGTATCAATATCAAAATATTGTCCATGTAAGATTTTTTTTGATATTTATTTGAAATGTAATCTTGAAAATTTTTTTTTTTTTTTTTTATAGATGATGATACAATAATAAAAATAAAACCAAAAGAAAAATTTTCAGATTATATCGATACAAATATTAAATCAATTCTTCATAGTACTAATCAATTTTTTCAAGAATCAAATATTACAATAGTTAAGAAAGAAATATTAATTGAACAAATCGCAGATCATCCACATAATTATGCTCGATTGACAGTATTAACTTCTGTATGGATGATTAGTCTTGTTCTTAATACATTAATGTTTATGTAAAGTTTATGAAAAATTTTGATTTCTCTTGTTTATATAAATATTATTAAATAAATAATTTTATCAGAGAAATTAAATTTATGAAATATATTCTTTTATTTGAATAGAATTTTAAAATTCAATTTTTTAGTCAAAATTATTTTGTATATCTTTCAGAATATTTCTTCTTAAAGCTAAAATTAAAATGATAATGATCATTATTGAATTTCATAAGTATTAGATGAATATTGTTAAAACATAATAAAAGAATTAAGATTATCGATCTTTGACTCGAACCACCGATGTGTTTTACTCATCTAATTGATAGTGGTGGATTCAGGATATTTTAATATGCTGGATTTCTTTTTTAGAGCATGGGACCCAGATGAAACTTATAGTGATATGATATTGGACCCAAATGATGAGTTTTTATCAAAAGACTTTTGCAGTGGGAGTTTGCGAAAAAAATTAGCATTTTCTTGAGCCCCTCAGAGTTTTTCTTTCGGTATTAGTGGTTTTCTGTTTTTTAGAATTTAATAGTAAACTACATCAAAATTCATTGATAGATTTCAAATTTCGTCTAAAAATATGCATCTGTTCAGGAGTTATAACATTTTGAATTTTCGCTAAAAATGTAGCAAAAATTCAAAATGTTATAACTCCTGAATAGATGCATATTTTTAGATGAATTTTGATATAGCTTACTATTAAATTCGAAAAAACAGAATACTACTAATACCGAAAGAAAAATTCTTGGGAGACTCAGGAAAATGCTAATTTTTTTCGCAAACTCCCATTGCAAAAGTCTTTTGATAAAAACTCATCATTTACATCCAATATCATATCTCTATAAGTTTCATCTGGATCTACCACTACTAATTCATTTAAATAAACTGTTAACACATAAATGAGCAAACATATGTCGAGTACTAGTAGTTGATGTATAAATAATTGTTCGATAACACAACAAATAATGCTAAAGTAATAGAACAAATTTTGCACCGTTTTTTCTAAATGAAAACTTTATATGATAGATTTAATTCTTCATGTGCTAAAAGAAAACCATCAATCTTAGATATAAGAATTATAGTTTCAGCTTGTTCCACTCATGCTTAGTCAGTCATCGTCCTAGTATTAGAATCTATGAAAAAAATTTCAAACATTAATTTCTAGAAAATTACCAACTGTTTTCAGTGTAAAAAATATCTTCATGTATCCATTAAAATTGCGTTTTAAATGTTAGGAACTATTAGAATCAACTATTGTTATCTGTCATTTTGTACATAATCTATTCTATGTCATACTTTTTGTATTGTCTAACTGCATCATGTATACTTTTTCATTCTGTCATACAGTCACATGTGCTTTTCTGTTTGTTCAACAATAAGTTCTCTGACTGTATTCTCTCATAAATATTGTTTCTTGATGTTTGCGAATATTATCATGTCCAACCTATCGTTCATACATAGTCCTTGATTTCGTTTTCCAATAAATTTAGTGTATGTACACGGTGCGTTCAAAAAGTTTCCGGACTGATTTTATTTACAAATAATAAGAAGTGCTGATGCATTTGTATTATTGTCTGTGTGTAGTTCATACAGTCCTCTATCTATAGACATCATAAACTCTGTTGAATTAAACAAATATAGAAATACATTATAGACTACTCTTTATACACTGACAAAAAATTAAAAACTTGAGCAAAGTTTTATGTTTTGAACGGCTAGTTGCCATTCAATATTTCTGAGTTTACACTGGTAATGCTCTATGACATACTACGATATTTGAATAGGCTCGTCGTTTTAAAGGTAAATCACTAACTATCAATGATAGTTTTAGATATGGTCGATACATCGTTAATATCATGTCAGCGAACATGGTATTTCCAGGCACTGAATTTTGGTCATGTAAAATGTTATGCACTATAAATTTGACATGTGAACAGTGTCTGCTATTTACCCAGGTACGATTCGACTGACTTCGATAATCAGGCCTCTATAAGTTTTAATAGTTATATCTATTCACATCTAGATTGTTATCAATGTATGTTAATCCATCTTGAAAACAATGGTCCCATTCAGAAGATGTAGTGAGCGATTGAGAATCGATTGTCAAAAACTGTCACTATACGTTCATAAATATTAAAGGAATCATGATCTTCTAGAACAAAAAATTTCATCACTGAGCGATGTTCAAAATTTTTAATTTTTGTCAGTGTATAAAGAGTGATCTATAATGTATTTCTTTATTTTCATATATTTGTTTAATTCAACAGAGCAGAGATGTCCATCGCGGCAGCGGCAGATTTTTTCCAAAAACTATCGCGGCGCGGCGGCGGCAGCTTTTTAGGAAAAAATTTCAAAAATTCATGAATTTGCAAAGAATCTGTATGTTTATGTATGCTATACTGTAACACTTAGCGAATCTGATCGATTAGCGGCATCAGTTCTATTTCAAACCAGTCAAAGCCTTGAAAATCAAAACATTTTTTCGAATACCAGCGCGGCAGCGGCGCGGTAGCGGCAAGTTTTCTTTTAAGGCGCGTCGCGGCAGCGGCGCGGTAGCTTCTTTTAGCAGGCCATCGCGTCGCGGGAGCGGCGCGGCAGCTTTGTTTGATTTTGGCCGCGGCAGATTTTGAGCCGCGATGGACATCTCTGCAACAGAGCTTATTATGTCTATAGATAGAGAACTGTATGAACTACGCACAGATAATAATACAAATGCAGCAGCGCTTCTCATTGTTTTTAAATAAAATCAGTCCGGGAACTTTTTGAACGCATCGTGTATATAGAAGCTAATTACTCGTTATTGCAAAATATATTCTTTATTTATTCTTGAAATAAAATTGTTTTATATAATATTTTATCTTCTTTTTATTTCAAATCGGAAACGATCGACACACAAACATCGTTGATTTAAACAAAAAAAAAACAAACGATGGACGATTGTTCTATTATGTGTGTTATTAAAAGTTCGAGTTTTAATCGAATAAGCCGAAGCCCTAAAAAACAAAAACAAAAAATAAATTTCTTGATTTATACAAAATAAAAAGATACATACCATATCTTCACCTTCATCTGAATCATCTTTTTCTGGTTTCTTTTCTTCTTTTTTAGGTGCTTCTTTACCACCAGCTGCTTTTTTATCATCAGCTGCAGCAGCTGTTGTTGTTGTTGCTTGAGCTACTGGAGCTGCCATTGGAGCTGAACCAACATTTTTAATAAGATCAGTTACTTTAACACCTTCTAATGCACTTGCAAAAAGACCAGGCCAATATGATTCAATATCATAATCAGCAGCTTTTAATATAGCTGCAATTTTATCACCTTTTATATCAACATTATCATCAGCTAAAATAAGTGATGCATAGATACAAGCAAGTTCATCATTGCTTAAGGCCATTTGTAATTTTTTTTTGTGTTGTTGTTGTTAATTGTAAAGAAGAATTTTGATCTGCAAAAAAAAAAAAAAACGAAAATGAGAATAATATTCATACAAGAGATTATCGTTAAACATATTAAACAACAAAAAAAAAGCACAAAAATATTGCATAAATTTTTTTTATTTTTCGTATTGTATTGTATAGATACTGTTTAAAACAAAAAAAAACTATATACAAAAAAAAAAAAAAAAGAAATTCTATTCTATGTCATGAATGTTGCTGATGCTTGAGCAACATTTGATTTCGATTGTGTTGATATATTTGTTGATGTTGTTGTCAATGGACTTTGATAAAGTGTACCAGATAATATTCGTGGTTGTTGTTGATGTTCACCATCTTGTCGTATATGATTAAATTCATCTGTAAATTTTTTACGTAAATTAAGTAATGTTGTATAACGTTGTGTTAAAACATCCTAGCAAAAAAAAAGAAAGATTAACAAAAAAAAATCTGTTTTTTTTTTACTAATGTTGAACGATAACCAGGCATATAACGACAATAATAATTTTTCCATAATTTAATATGACGTGATGAATTATTTGGTATTAAAACTTTATCAGATTTTTCTGTATAAAAAGGATTTAAATATAATGAACGTTCACGTAATATAGGTGTCCATGCTGACATTGTATGTTCAGATATTTTCATATCATTACGTAATTTATCAGAATTAAGTAAAAATGTACCATATTGACATGAATATAAATTATCAGCTATTGTTATTAATAATTTTTCATTAAATTCAAATGCCGATGGAAACTTTATAATAAAGGAAAACAAAAAAAAACAAAAACTGTGATTTTAATGTTAATCAAAATGATTTCGTCTTATTTCAAGATTCTCTATACGTATATCTATTTGAGATAGTCTCGGGTTTGTTTCAAAGGAAAATATAAAAAAAGTAGATCAATTAACTATTAGAAAATTTTTTTATTTGAAGAAACTATTAAGTTAAGACAGGATCTCCTTTTCGGGATAGATAGATTTCGGTAGATTCTAAATTCTCAAATGTTTCCTTTCCATAAACATTCATATTATGGTATTTAGGGTTGAAATTTTTTCTGCAACAACTCGATACAAATCTCTATACGTGTTTAAAATGGTAAAGAAAGTTACATTTTTTTTTTGTTGGCTTTTTCTTTTAAAACATTGATATATGAAATTCTTTCGAACAATCAGTTACTCATTGTATGCGTCCACACCAGACTTGGAACCGGTCAGATTCTTTTAGACCGGACCGGACCGGCCGGTCCAAATTCTTGATTTAACCGGTGCATTTCATGTATCAATTAACCAATCAGTATTTTCGAGAAACAGTCTATTACTTCAGTTTGACGAAGATATACGATGTCAAACTCATAATTCTTGAAGTTTCTAATAGTAACAGCTTGTATAATAGTTTGCCACGTTTCATGTGCTAACATCAAGAAGGAACGACCATTTCTTTCAAAAATGTTTGACTTAGAACTCAAGCAACTAATATTGAACAACAAACTAACTATGTTTTGGCTGACTTTTTTCTATAACGATATGAATTCTTTACAATTGATAAGTTTAATCTATTTTTATTTGAAATAATTATTTTAACACAACTGCAAGGCATTTCAATCCGCAAAAAAAGGATGCTACTGCAGACAGAAAGATAAGGTGAGCTAAAACGTATGGCTTTCATATTAGACTTCCTATTTAAGGCTTCTTATTATTTAAGTATTTTCACAATTACATGATGGCAGTAGTCCATAAGATCTTGACAACAGAACTTAATCTTTTCTTATATTTTGTTATGAAAGCATGAACTGAAAACTACTAGCTATTGGGATTCTATGAGAGTGGAGTAAAATTAGTCCAGAAAAGTGAACTCAAAATTTCGAGATGAAAAATCTATAGTTTAGACCGATATTAGCTTCTAATATCTGACTTATTTTTCGCGAACATAAACAAATTCATTCAACATGCTCCGAGGTCCTCCCCCTAGGATGGGAAAGTGTTAGCCAATATTTAGAGCTGGGATTTCGACAATGATTGAAAATTTATCAGTTGGAAACTTCCAAGCTCATATCCCTTGATCATTGAAATCATAGAAGCCGTTAAAAATGAGCAAAATATGCAAGTTGTAGTGCCCCAAAAATTTTTAAAAGTTAAAAAAACGGTAAAAACCGGCCGGTCCGGTTCCAAGTATGGTCCACACTCTTAAGCTGAAATTCACATGTGTCATAGTGAAGTTTTTCTTATAGAAAATTGATTCTTGTTTTTAGATTTTAATAAATGAGAGAATCATTATTCCAAATGATAAATTTCTTTTACCTGTTGTAATAATTGAAATGTACAATCAAGAAATTGAAGAAAAACTGGCGATCGTTCTGAATCACTTTTATCTCCATGACCAATACGCTAAACAAACATTTTTTTTTTAATAAAATCTAATTTTTTTGTTTTTATCTTACTAAAAAAAATTTATGACCAAAACTAATCCATTCTTTTTCTATTAAAATCATATAACCATTTAATGTTCTATAATGTCCATCAAGCATTAACATTGCTAATGATGTTAACTAGATAAAATATAAAATAATTAAGTTAAAATAAAAAAATAAAAAAAAAAACTTTTACTTGTGCCGTTCGATCCCATCCATCTGAACAATGAACTAATACTGAACGTTTTTCATTATGAACTAATGATACTAATCGAATAGCAGCAGTTAAAACAGCCTAACAAAAAATATTTTTCTTATTTATTTATATAAAAAATTTCTTTTTTTTCTATACTCGAATATGAAATAACCAATTTGAATTTTCTAAATCACTAAACCATGTTTTATCTTCATGTGCAGCATTACGTACAGCAGCATGTAATTTTCTTAAGCTACAAAAAAACCAAAACAAAAAAAAATTCTTCATTTCTTTTTTTGTTTCTATTTACCTTTCTCTCATAACATGAATATTTTGTATATTATGAAATTCAAGTTCACAATTAGGATAATCTTCATAACCACCACCATTAGCCATATTTGCCATTGCATTTACTTTTGGACGTGCATCAAGTATAACTAATTTAAAACCTTGATTAACATTAGCATCAGCTATTTTACGTAATAATTCAATATCATCATCACATGTTCGATTAGCTAAACCAGTTAATGGTTGACTTGATCGTGTTATAGTTGCATATGTTTCACGTGAATACCAACTAAGAACCTATAAGATTTAATAACAAAAAAAAAAAACAAAAACAATGAAAATTATATTATACCGGAATACGATTTCGACTACGAAAATCAGCAACACGTTGTAATCTTGATGTATCAAAACTGGACGGAAGAACAAGTATATCTGGATATGTATCGCATAATGCATAATTTTTATTTATTTCAGCATTTATTGTCCAATGTGGATCAGAATTTTGTTGAATACCCTTTTATAAACAAAATAAATTAAAATAAAGTTTATGATATTGTTTTTTGTTTCTTGCATGAACAAAAAAAAAAAACTTAATTTCGAATCAAGGTAATTATAATGACAAATAGGACAAAAAAATTGCAAAAGGTACATCTCTACTCACTGTAAGCTATGGATTTAATGATATAGAGAATAATAAATAAATGAAAAGTATAAATTTTACTCATAGAACTTACCATTCTTGTATAATCTTTCATTTTATTGTATAATAACCAACCGTCATCAATTGTATTTGAACAAACTTTTTTCTTATAATCGAAAGCAAAGAATGACTAAAACAAAATAAATAAAAATGAATTGAGAACACGTACATTATGAAATAGCTCAGATCACTTTAGCTTATTACTGTCGAAGTAGTACACTTTTACACTAATTTTTAAATAAATGCTGTGATCGTACTAAGGAAAACTGATTTTTCGACATAAAAATTTGCATAAAGATAGCCTGTATGTATTTTATATGGTCAATTTTTCTATTCCACAAAAGAAACAAATCAAGAAATTGAAACTTTCATAATAAACTATTCTCATTAAGATGTATCTGCCAACCGAAATTCACTTTTTCTAGTACTACGGCATTATTGCAAATCTGCTGTAAACTGATAGACCGAAATCTTTTTTCATTATACTCAAAACTCATTTGAGTCTAAATGATACTCATCATCTCAATATAGAAAACAATTAAGCAATTCGGTTCATTAGAGAACACTCATTTACATTAAAAACCTTAAGTCTTACATATTCACGCTTTGAATAATTCATTCGACACTAGAAACTACAGACATTTTAGACTTTTTCTTTTCTGACAGGAACATATATGAGCGTTCTAAATGATCTATTCACTATGAATAAAACATTGTATATGAAAAAAAAAATTTGTAAAATCTTATTCATTATTTTTAAAACAAACAATAATAAATATTACAAATATAATTCGATGACTTTTGTTTTTTTTTTTTTCAATTTAATTTAAAACTTAAATTTGAAATCTTACATTAAAAAATTGTAAGGGATTTGTAATATCTGCTTTACTAATTGAAAATGGAAAAACAAGACGTGTTAAATGATCAAGTAAATTTCGTCGTTGATTTTGTTCTTTTGCATTACCAAAAAAAAAATGACGTAAATCCTTTAATTAATTAATAAATATAAATAAATTTTTTTTTTTTAATAAAAATTATTTTATTTACTTTGCAATTTATTTCTATTCCATATGCAGCATTATCACTCATATTACTTCTTGTTTGTCCACCAATTTTTTCTATCTGACTTATCATACCTAATGGTACATCAACAAGTACCTAAAAAAATAGAATAATAATTTAAAAATAAAACAAAATTATTTTTCATACTTGAATAGCATCTGGTGGTTTTGTAACAAATATTAAACGATATTTTGTTACAATTAATTCACCACGATATGGTACTGATCGATTATGTGTACGATAAGTTATATCTAAAAATTTTATTTTATTTTCATCAAAGATAAAGTATATTGATTAATAACCTTCTCTTAATTTTACATCATCTTCTCCTGGAAGAAGTTTTATTGGTAATGATAATTCATATGTATGAGCAACAGTTGGTTGTTGATCTGATAAAGCTATAGCTTGTTGTCGATCGGACATATATCCTCTTGTTGAACCCTTTCAGAAAAACAAAACAAAACATAAAATTTAAAAAATATATTAAAATAACTTACTGCTACAGCTGATGATGCATTTTGATATGATGATAATGCAACATATTCATTTGATGATGACATCGATGAACCATCATCTCGTGCACCAAAACTCATTTCACCGGCACCATGAGATGTTGGTTTAGCATGAATTAATGTAGCCATTGGACGGAGACGAATGTCATCGTCACTATTTGAACGTGTTATTTTTTTCATCGGATCACGATAAACATCGCGAGACATATCGCGATGATTTTTATTTTACAATAATTACAACAACAAAAAAAAAAATCTATCGACGATTGTAGAAAATATGGAGAAGAATTCAAAATGCAAAAAAAAAGAACTTGTAAATAAACATATGTAATTTATGGATGGAGGAATTGATTGGAATGAAAATTTGAAAAATAATTTTCATATTGAATAGTTATTGAAATTTTTCAATGAAAAATATGAATTATTTTATATGACTTTAGGAAATAAAATTTTTTTGTTTTATTAATCTACCAAAAGATGTCACTGATTTATGAGCTGTTTTTTTTTTCGAAATACGAGAATGTGTACGGAAAGAATATAAATATATTATTAACGCGAAGTCTATGTTAGCTGAGCGGACCTATATCACATACAAGTCTAAATGCTTACGTGTGACAATAATTCTGATCACAAGTATTGGATTTACGCTCGATATGTCTACTTTATGATCGTCAAAGTCAATTACATATAGCTGCTTCGTGATCGACAGACCATGGAAAACACAGTCAATAATGGTCATCATTAATTATCTGTTCATCCTAGGGAAGAAAGCTAGAATATTCATCATTATAAACAAATGTATTCTAGCAAGAACAGAAAATTTTTCAAGGTCTAGAATGCAGTGGCGTAGCCAGGAATTTTTGAGTCATGGGCAATTCATCAGCCGAACTATTTTGAGTTACGGGCAGCTAAGGGCAACCGTTATGATTTCAAAAATATCTATGGGCAATAACTGTTCAAACACTGCATAGCTCAATATATCCATGGGCAATAACTTTTGGAGCTATGGGCAATTGCCCAATGGCCCTCCCCCTGACTACGCCACTGCTAGAATGTATTGTGGCAGTATGATGGTACGATCCGCCATGTCAGTAGCTATGCAATCACTTTGTATAATAACAGTACAAGAATTTGTAATGTGACGGATGACCCATGTTGAATTTCTACCTATTTAAATGATACGGATTAAACAGTTACGTAGATATGGTTCTTTTTTCTTCTTCATTGGTTAGAACAGAAGCCAGTATTCCTCGACATCTATCAATCCCATTGGCTATTCATGCCATAGCTTGTAGTACTGATGATAGCGGTGAATTTTCAGACTACCATTGAAACTAGTCAATAAATATTAAGATCCTACAAAAAAATGAAACATCGTTACTGAATACATCCATTTCGAGAGTATAATCAAATATAAGTTTCTTTCTTGATAAGACTAACTAATCTATCACAGTGAGCAATCGAACAAATCTGAATGAAAAAATTCTTTTCAGAAGTTCGAATGTTAGAATAAGTACACTTCTGTTTTTATCTATCGTGTCTTAAAATAAAATTTGCAAAAAAATATGTAGAAAATCTCATTTAAACAAATTTACTTTAAAATTACTCTCCTTAGACGCTTACAAATAGAACGGCATAAAACGAAATATAGATACGTTAAAATAGTTTTGCACTTTTTGTACATTTCACAATCGCGATACAAAATATCGAGTACGATATCTCTTTTGTTAAACACGTATTAAAGCAATAATTTTATTCTCTCGAACTGTATACAATGTGTGTTTTGTCAAACGTACATAAACGAAATGATATTAAGGAAAGAAGAAATTTTTGATCTTTTCATTGATTTATTGAAGAAATCCTATAAATTAACTAAAATACTAATAGAAACAATTTATGAGATTCATTTAAGAGCTAAAAGTTTAAATTTATTAACTTCTAGAATTATACAAAAAAAGTCAAACAATTTAGTAAAACGACATTATTGGTTACGATTCAAGATATTTGGAAGAATCTTCATCAAATGTGGTATAGGAGAGTATATTTCATTTTTAAATAAAGATTTTTTTTAATTCTTCATACTTTTTTTTTCTAATGAAAAAATAAAATTTCTGTTCTCTTAGCTGATATATTTATTATTCTCTTAACATCATATTTTTGTTGATTCACAGAAATTCTCCAAGGTGCCAATTAAAAGATCAAACATTTCTTTTATGAACACCTGACAAAAATAAAGAGATATCTAGTTCGACATTTTATGTTATTACTTTTACATCTTATATTATCTTCATTGATATAGATGTGATCAACAATGGAACTGACAATGGTACCGAGCATAAAAAATTCAACGGATATTTGTTTTGTTTTTGCATGCAGATAATCTTAAAATTGGAGTTTAATAGAGTAATCGCTGTTCCTTAACTCTTAGAAAACCTTTTATTAAAATCAGAATTAATCATCTATTAGAACAATCATGAATGTTCTTCTATTTTGAAATATTAACTGATTTTATGATAATTAGATATGCTTTATTTATTATATTTTTCCTAATCCAAATAAATTTATAATAAAATAAACTATGTTTTTTTTTTAAGTGTCATCAAAAATAAAAATTATAGTATTTGTACAAATTCTTTACGATGAAAATTTCTTGAAGCATCATTGGATTGGATAGAAATAGTTGTCGATAAATTTCGTTTTCTTGGCAAGTTTAGCAATGAAGATTGAGTTATTGTCTTATGATAATATAAAGGTTTTTGAGGTTCTAAATTAAATCGAACTTTTTTCACAGGTGATCGAGTATGTTGATGTTTAATTTGATGATCAGATCTATTTGATTGATGAAAATGTGGTAGAACATCGTAGCCAGCTTCTATTCGTGCATTGTCTACAGCTTCGAAAAAACTTTGTGGTAATTGATATACAAATTTGGGAAGCGATGATTCTGATCGAACTTCTTCTTTTATCGGTGGTGGTTTGACTGTGAGTCGCACTAAACGATTTAGGAGACTATATTTGCGTTCTTTACCTGTCGACATTCTTCATGTTGTCATTATGTTTTTACAAATATTTAAACGAGTTCAGCGAAGCGAGAAAAGAAAAACAACGTTTTTTTTTTTATCAAATGGACAATTTTGTCATGACTTTCTATATGAGTCATAAAGATATTAACTCTATTAAAGTATCCAAACATATTTAGCCAAGAAAAACTTTGAAAAAAAAAACTGATGACTAAAAACTGTTGCAGTCCTTACTCTTTAATCTATAACAACAGTTTTTTAGCATTATTTATAAAAATTTAAACTGCTTTTGACAACATCGATGAAAAATTATTATTGTTGAAATACATACATCGAATGTCTCAAAATATTTTTGTAACATCTATTATTTTGCATATATCTCAGCATAGATAAATTATAAAAATTTTGAGTTTTATTGTGTTAAAAAGATGTGATGTTGATAATTGTATTGCCTTTCTCTCATAATTTTCTTTTTTAAATGATTGGTATAATTTGTGTTGAGAACATCAAATCATATTGTCATCCATATGTATCTTCTGCTCACTCACCTTAATGAAACTAAACAGATACATCTTTATATATGTATAACTAGACGAAAAAATAGAAGAAAGAAAAGAGAAGAGAAAACGAACAAGAAGAAGAGAGATATTTTGGACAATATGATTTAGTCTTATCAACACAGGTCATAACAACCATTTAGAAAAAAAAAATCAAGATTTTATGAATTATCTCTGCTAAGATATATGCAAAGTAAAGTGTATTGCAAATATTTTGAGACACGCCGTAGTACAAGGAATAAAAATAATCATACCATGTTTTACGTGATTGAAAAAGAGATTGATCTTGTTACTATTTTGAAATATTAATGTCTATTTTCATATTTTTTCAGCGATCTAGATTTCATTTCATACTAAGTAAATATAACTGTTCTAGACGACAAAATTCTAGTAATCTAACTTATATTAATTGTTTACTGTTTTATCAAAAATAAAATTGGTAAGCAAAGCGTCTTATTATCATTTTATTTGCATTATTCAAACGATGGTTATCTTTGAAATTAAACATAAAGATATCATTTAAAAATAGGTGTGTAACTAAAGAGAAGATAATTATCGTATAAAAACCAACATTTCTTCACTTGATATTTATCTCTAAACATGCATGTCTGGTTATTGTTACTTGTATGTGTTTTAACCACAACAGCTCAAGATTTGATTACATTTGGGATTGGACTTTCAAGTCAACAGCTTTATCCAATCGAGGTTATTATAAAATTCATAGAAATTTATATAGGTTACTAAGATTTCTACATATTTTAGACTGAAATTTTAAATCATACACTTGCTCCTGATTCAAAATTTGGTGTTCTTACTCATTTTTGGACAACTGGTGATCCAGGTGAGTGATGACCTTTTTGTTTGTGATTGTTAATGATTAGTTTTTTTTTAGCTATTGATCAATCTACTTTTTCATATTATATCGATGGAGAAAGTGTACCATCAATTCAATTCGTAACTTATATGTTGGCCGGAGCTGGATTTAATGATCAAACTGCACCCTGGGGAACGAAATGGATTGGTAAAGGAGCACAACTAGGTGGTTGGTATAATAATTTGTAAGTTTATAAAAAACACGAATTTTCGTGTTTTTTTATTATTTGAACTATGTTCTCGAATTTTAGTCGAGTTCCATTTCAAAAATCAATTCGAGTCACTGGTAAATTACCGCCAACAGCTACAGGTTCAAAAATTATTTGGGTAATTGTACGTGGAACAGAAAATTTACCAACATCTTTTCATGGTTTTCAACTACCACCATATGCTCGTTTAACTTTACATAAAATTGAAAATCAAACATATGATCCATTAGCATGGATACGTGTTGCTGATATACCAACAGGTCATGGTTTACTTCTTTCACATACATTAGCTGTTAGTAGTGGTAATTTAAATTTCTTAGAAGGTTGTTATCATGCATATACTCAATATGAACAACAATTTCCAGGTTTAATTGTTTCTACAGGAACAGAAGATTATTTTGATAGTGCTTTTTATTTTAATGCTGGACAATTTCATTTTGAAGTTTCGGGTTATTCACATTTTCGACAAGTATCAAATTATACACTTGAATGGTCAGCTTATCGTATGCATGATTTAGATCCAATCTTTTTTACAAATGGTTTTCGTTTTGAATGGAGAAATGGTGATGTTGTTGATGATCGTGGTTTTAAATGTATTGTTGATCAAGGTGGACATATTGTTGGATCACCTACACAATCAAATGTAACATCATATGCATGGGTTTATATTTGGTAGAATTAGAACTTACATTTTTTTTTTCTAATAGAAATTATGATTTAAATGAATTATCTTTTGATTGATTCATAAAATAAAATTGAAGAAAAATAAAATGAAAAATAAACGCTCCTGGGTGGGCTCGAACCACCAGCCTTCCGGTTAACAGCCGAACGCGCTAACCAATTGCGCCACAAGAGCACGTCGAAATTGGATGAATTATTTCACGTTAAACTTATCTCAAGGTTTTCATCTTCTAAAAATTTATATCATTTAAAAATCCTTCAAATTTTTTTTTAAAAACCTTAACTGAAAGAAAAAAATGTATAGCTAATATGCAATAATAGGACATGATACTTATTTCATCGTACATGTAAAGATGTATCATTCAATCATGCGTGTTACTATAAAACTAAAAAAAGATCATTTACAAAGAGATATGCGACCTATTGTTGAATAGAGACTGTTCATGAAGAAAAGAAAAAAAAAGTACGCTCCTGGGTGGGCTCGAACCACCAGCCTTCCGGTTAACAGCCGAACGCGCTAACCAATTGCGCCACAAGAGCATGTTAGTTTCATTCGATAAAAACCTATTAGCCTTGAGTGGCTTTAAAAGAATCGTAGGGATTAAATATACTAACACTTTTTTTTCTTGTAATAATTATTTCTTAAAACACATTGATATGATACAACATGAAAATTAATTTATTGATGAAAATCAATAAGTAGCTCAGAAGAATGTCATGTAGATATAAAAGTTACTAAAATAATAAATAATAAAACGAAAAGATCAATATGTTCAACTAAATGTTTATTTCCTTGTGCACATCGAACAGCAATATTTGCAAAATTACATTCAATTGAATCAAGTATAAAAAAAAAGCAAAGAATTTTTTTACTTAATCAGAAATTCATACTACAACGTAATGAAATATATCAATGACATTTACAAAAAGAAGCTATATGACTTTTTTCACCATATAGACACTTTATTAAAATTTTAATGGAAATCATCTTAGTCATCGAATTGATAGAGCGGAATTTGAATCACTCTTGAGTTCAAATGCAACTTAAATGCGCAATCAAAGGGTCTGCCTGAGTGAGTGTGTATGAACAATGTGAAAGATACACTTTTACAATAACCTATTCTCGTTACTGACTTAAAAAGTATCGCAAAGATTCAATATCTCCGCGACAATAAGCTAAGAATCTGCACGATGTACATAGTTTCAATCCAGAAGTGATTAATTACTTGAGAGTTTCTGAATTAGTTTGAAACAGAATTTTGAATAAAACTAGACTATTCAAGTATCGCACAAATTGTTCATATCGTTCGAATGGATAAAGTTCATGACATCCGAGCATTTCAAACTCAGTTGTTATTTAGAATACTGCAGAATAATGACTTCGTATGGGCTATATTCATAGGACGGATATGCACTGATCGTCATACTTCACTTTTATTAAACTTTCTTAATATATATTTAAAATTTCATGCAAGCAAGTTACATACAATGAGATAAATAAGAAGAAACTTTGAAAAACTGCTCACTATAAACATATGGCTTTTGAAATTTTCGAAGGACGACTACAAGGTTTTGACTACGGAACGTGATATATCTAGGCTTGTAAAGAAAGATTTCTTCTATCAAATGATCTATAGATTATGAACTTCTATTGCGTGACTCCAAACGACTAACACACAACGCAAACACCAAACTGTCCATCTCTCTAAATTCCTTAACGCAAGAAAAAGCATTTACTTAAAACAAAAAGGGATCGTGAGATCCACTAAAAAGACTTGCACTACTTCCTAAATGCCAAAGATTCATAGAGCTAGTTAGGTTGTTCAAGAAAATAATGATTACGCCTTCAAAGGCTTCCTCTACCACCCGCAAAAAATTCGCATAAATTATAATTAGTATTACTAATATCAGCATAACCAAATAAAAAAATTGTATCGACTTGAGGATATAGACATGGGGTGTAAGATGTGAGAGTGAGCAGATGGGGAACGCTGAGGGCGTCTAGTCAACAACACATCTACACGTCAACATAGAAGAAACCCAAAATTTTCTGAGCTGAATTAGTTTTAGTATTTAAAAACAAATCTTTCAGAAACAGCCTCCTCACTAATAATCTATTGCTTCTTTTTTTTTGTTAAATAACGATTCATCAAATAAATATATCAAAAATAGAAATAAATGCTCACATTTCATAAAAAAACAAACAAAAATCTAATCTACTACACAGTTTTTGCTGTCTAAATACATAGAATTTTAATGAGCAGAAAACAGTAAAAAACAAAAGATGAATGTCAATACCGATAGCACTTGAAAATCACAAACAACTTCCTCATAAAAAGAACAATTTGCTCATAGAGAATAAACTTGAATTATTTCAACAACGTATTCGGCTAATACATTCACTTCATTTCTTATTTTGAAATACTTTAAAAAAAGATAACCTTGAAAATTTCACCGAAACTTTTAGACAAAAAACAAGGAGAACATTCCAAGTAAATGTCTGAAAGTTGAGGGATGTTTTACCTGCTCTCATTTCCTGGATGCCCTTTGTAGATGACCATAATAAAATTATGAAAATAAATTATTCCTAATTCAGTTTCTAATTAAATGTCAATAAATCATTAAATTTGTTTATGTTCACAAGCCTTGTGATCAAATTCATAATCAATATGGATAAAAATACGCTCAATTTTGAGCACTGACCTACCAATATCAAGTACTTATTGAATTGGCAAACGTCCTAGTAAACTGATATCGACTAATTGTCTTAATGCAAAGGAATTTATTTTTAAATATTAAATTAAACTTCACTTTCGAGAAGAAGATCAATACCGAAATAATATGCTTTAACTATATCAATTTTTGTAAGAAGTCATGAAAAATTAGATAGTAATCCCAATTATTAATTTAAGAAAATCTGAATCAGCAGTTATACCAGTTAAATGACGAATATGTACTGTTTAGAATCAAATATTTGAAATTTTGATGTATATTTTCATATTTTACCAGTATCTTGAAAGATTCATGAAATAGGGTGTCTGAGTATTTATTCATACAAATAAATACCCATATCCACACTCTAAAAACCCACACCTACACTCATCGAAAAGATAAGTCGAAGATTGACCATTTTTTGGCTAATCATTCGAGTTCATGAGAATCTAGCTCGATTGGCAGTTATTCATATTGTGGTCAGCAATCTGTGTGTATGGCAGGTCCACTTTCACTCATAATGAGAAACACATTTTTCTTTTATTTTCAAGTATCCATTGATGGAAATATCATCTTCGAAAAGTAGAATAGTGAAATCTTTTATTCTTTAAAAAATCTATTGGTTTCTTAGTGGATTAAGACATGTTTCTTTACGATTGTAATAATGATGAATAGTCATTTATAATTTAGCTATTTCGAAATTTTTCGAAAAAAAAATTCTAATTTTCATAATTTCATCATCGGTGTGCGTGCGGGTGAGTGGTGTTGGTGGGTGTGGGTGTGCGGGTGCGTGTGGGGGTATGGGTGTGTGTATGGGTGTGGGGTGTGTGTGTGGGCGTGGGGTTTGTGTGTGAGCGTGGGGTTTGCGTGTGGGTGTAAATGTGTGGGCCTTACTTTGTGTTACACATGCACTACTCCCACACCCACACCCACACCCTCAGCCACCCACCCACACCCACATCCTCAGCCACTCACCCACACCCACACCCCAGCCACACCCACACCCGCACCCACACTCTCAGCCACTCACCCACAGGGTGGGTGTGGGTGTGGGTGTGGGTGAGAGTGTGGGTGTGGGTAAGATGCGTCGTCTTTTCATTCACATCCACACCTGTCCATACCTACACTCGCTCACATTGAAACGCATCTACATCCTCTGTCTGACGATTCTTTCAACTCACTGAGTAATACTTCGACTTGAAAGTGGGCAGAGTGAGTTGAGAAAGAGAAAGCCTTCATCCACCTGTCAACCATCCATATGTCGCCTAGCTTTTTGCAACTGCGACGCAGTTGCACCGCAGCGCTTATCGCATTGCAGCCCCTAATTGCGAAAAATTGTGACGCATTTACGCGCAACGGCATCGCAGATTTTTGCAATTTGGATTAAAATACGTCTTACCTGCGCCGTAACTGCGTCGCAGTTCGATCGCAATCGAAAACATGAGTCCTCAGCCATTCACCAACTAGCCACTCTCACCTACCCTTATATTCATTCCATTACTTTCCTGGAATCCAGAATTTCATGATTCAAGGTTTATTAAACAAATAGTTAACAGGAGGAGAAAGAGGAACGATCAAAATGAAATTTTATTTTTCGTCCCATAATAAATAGAGATACCTTAGATTTCTCCAGCATCGATTGTTTTTCTTTCATCTTTCGTTTTAATGCGTTAGAAGCGAAAGAAAAAGTTGAAGAGTTTTGATGACTATAAATAGCTGCAGATGAAAAAAATAATACTCCATCATGAATTGAAACTCGTTCTCCTAATGCTTTCTGCTTTTTATTTAAAAACGCCATTGCTTGTCACAATAGAGTTGACTAAAATTTCATTTCAGATTGCAATCTAACCTAACAATTTGTGTGACAGATATACTGTTTCCCATGGACAAGAGTAAACAGTATCAAATTAACCATGAAACCCCAAAATCAAAGCATACCGATTCAACAAAGGGCCTCGATTTGGTTCTACCTGTCGGCGCGAGAAATAAATGGAGACAACAAATAGAAGAAGAAGAAAAAAACAACGGGTTGCGCATTGTGACATCACCAAATCACTTACGATCGAAATCTGATGAGCGCGATACAGAAAACTCTCGTTGCAATACACCTTTACTAGTACAAGCTTATGGAAGTTTACCCAATGCTAGCCTAGTATGTAATCATTGTTTTCAGTTGCATGAAGTGACTAAATGTCTTGGTTTATGTGGTCCCTTCATTTTCTAGTTCATTCAGTGTAGTGCGACTACGAAAGACACATATAAAACGCTCGTCCGCCTGATCAAGAAAAATCAGAACAATAAACCTCAATTGATTGTCAGTTGTTTCGGTGGAGCTAGGTTCTTTTCCAAGTTAGAAATTTTAGAGGACGAATTTATGAATGGTATTGGTAAATTGGCAGCCACAAAAGGTAATCTGAAGTGTTTCAGTGCACGTAGCGATGTTCATTGCATATTTTCTGGATGTATTGCAGGCGTGTGGATGCTAACAACTGGTCTGAACAGTGGTGTATCACAGCTCGTCGGTGAATCCATTTATAGGCACAGAGTATTAAACGATGATAAGACAAAACCAACATTGATCGGATTGACAGGCTACGGCACACTGACACAGTCTATGCATGATTACTTACAAGAACAGGTTACAGAAATTAGTCAATCTGAATATAATCATTAATCATTAGATTGTATGTATTCTTGAAATATAGAAAGGTAATCTATTGAATATGGAGAGGATGTTCAAAGCACATTGGCGATGGCCATTCCATAGCGATGACCAGAATGCACTCGATAAGTATCATACGCATTTTATTCTGATTGACTATAACAATAAGGGATACTATCTCAATGATCAATGCCGCTCTGATTTTGTTCAAGCGGTATGCGATGAAGACACAAATAGTGCTGAAAATTCCAGACCCTATTCCGTGACAATCATTGTTGATGGTGGTCCTAATACGTTGGAAGTGATTAGGAATGATTTAAAAAATAAACGACCAGTGCTCATCATCAAGGGTAGCGGCAGAATAGCCAGTCTTTTGGGAACGTTACTCCATGATGCTAAAGAAGATGGCACGATTGAGTAAAGGAGATTGTCGAATGATTGTTTTGTTTTCTAGGATGTTCACAAAAAATTTCCACTATATTGCAGGTTCAACCAAATTCAAGAACAAATAAATTGCTTCCCAACACTCGATCTGGTAAACAAAAAAGAACGCGACGAGCTTGCGCAGAAGATTCAGGCAATACTAAATACACAAGATCGCGCTTATTTGAATGTATTCGATCTTGAATGCGATAACGATCTAACCGAAGCTGTCTTGAGAGCTGCTCTAAGCAGTTCGCAAGGCAACAAGAAAGACGATAGTAAGATGCCTAATGAGCACGTTTTCGCAATAGTCTTCTTTAAATTTTAGAGCAGATTGAGAATCTTCTAAAACTGGCCGTCAATTGGAATTATTTGGACGGCGTACATGAACTGTTCGAAAAAGGCGTAAGTGAAATGTTTTTTTCAAGATATAGAAATAGTTCAATATTTCTATAGATCGTTCGCTGCAGCACTAACACCCAGAGAGAGCATGTGATCTTAAGCTGTGCCCAAGTAAGAATCATCTATGTAATCTGATTCGATAGGCAAGATTTGTGTCGATATAGTGCACTAAAAAATGGTTCGATGAGCTGTTTCCACTAGTGCTCAAAGCGGATGGAGATCGAGCGGCATTCATTGATTATATTTTTAGTCGATACTATAATCCATTAAAAGCGAAGACCGGCAATGCTCCTTCATCAACGAAAGCATTCCTGACAAACCTCTGCGATTTATACGAATACTCTGACAAGGACAAGGTAGAATGTTGTCTTCACTTAAATGTTGAGTTATTACAAGATGAAAATCTTTTATCTATACGATTATTTTTCTAGAAAGACCCATGCGAACTTCTTTATGAACATCAAAAGAAGTATTTCGGTCCATATATTCAATCCTTTTATTTTTTCGAAGACATATTTCAACGGATCCATAATGATCTTCGCTATTTGGTTTCTACACTGAAAATAAAAAAGGTACTGTACGAAACCTAAAAGGTTTCGATTTCGTTACAAAAATCTGAACCCTTTTAAGTTTCGTAGAGTATCTTTTTTTTCAGTGTATTCGATTTGGTGATATAAAATACAATCCTGAAAAAAAACTATATGATAAAGAAGAAATGCTTCGTGATCTCTTCTTATGGAGCGTTTATACTGGACGTATCGGCACTGCTTTTGTTCTTTTACTTCATATCCAGCAACGCATAGGTGCAGCACTTCTGGCTGTCGCATTGGCCAAACGGAAATCGTCCTTGGCGAAAGAAGTGTACGAACGCAATGAGTTTATGGAGCATGCTAAAAAATATGCGGAATATGCTACCAAATGCATCGAAGCTTGTCAGGAACAAAATGAAGAACGCGCATGTCGTATCCTTCTATCTAAGAAAGAGATCTATGGCGATGTAACGTACATGCAAGTAAGTTGAATCGAACAGATTATCATTATCTATTCGTTATCCACGGGGACTATTGGATTATAGATAGCAATTGGATCATATATTCAAGAATTTGTTATCACTGATTGCGTAGACAAAACTCTAAATGAACATTGGTTTGACTATCCTCCTCCTTTCATGATTCAATCATTGTGGGACAAGTTTCAGTTTGCAATCAGTATTATTTCACTTGGTTTAACTGCACCTTTCTTCTTCGGCATCGACTCTTCAAATATCTCGAACGAACAACAAAAATCGGTACGATATCTTGCTAGTTACAAAGCAACAAATGTTTTGTGATTCTAGATTGAAACAACCAATGATGGCTGCGAGCGCATTGAAATGTCCAAGTAGGTTTGCGATACAATTCGTAGAACAACATAAAAGGATACATAGTTTCAGATCGGCATACATGAACTAGGTATTGAAGGGTTTTGAGTTAAGAAAACGAAGAAACCATTTCTCTACCTAGAAAATAAACTAAGGCTTACCTCAACTGATGGCCATTAGAGCTTACTTTTACTAGAATGTTCCTAAGCTTTTGAGATGTATGAAAGACAAATCAATTAAAATACGTAGAAGTCACAGCATAAGTAAAATCGATTGAATCCAACCTTATTTGAAACCTTCATTAATGTGTGATGATTATTTCGTAAATGGATGATTTTTTTTTCTCTTCTTTTTTGCTTTTCGATGACATGACCTTTTAAAAGAAAATAGAACACGTAATTCCCTTTCATTTATGCAAATTGAATTTGTTATGATGTATGGACGAATGAAAAAAGTCTTACTTTTATCATTCGACCTGTACCTCTTCTACGATTGAGTGCTTATATCTCATAGCCATAAATATGCAATATCATAGATAACAAAGTATGAAACTTGACATGAAATAATCGGGACAAACGTGATAAAGGTCCTGTGCTCGTACTAATTTGTAGCATAGTTTCATCGAATTTTGTAAAATATTTCAAAATTTTTCTTATTGTGGATATTCATGAAAAAAATCACGAGGCAGACCAGAATTTCAGCTCACGGAATTTTCGGCCAGTTACCTCATTGATCCCTAAAATAAGAAACATAATTTTTTCTAGTTAGTTGATATATATCGTAGTATTGAGCAGGACGCCATAATGGGTGCTTGTCTAGGTGTGGGTGTCTAAGTCTGAGTCTTCTTTTTATTAACATCTACATCCACAATCGCACCTATTAAGATGTCCTGCTCAGCACTACAATATCAAGCAATTGACTATAAAACATCAGGCTTTTTTTATTTTACAGGTCGGAGCTGAAATTTCTGTAGCTTCGGTCGATAGTTTATAATGTTATGCCTTGTAATATAATCATCAATCATATTTTTTTCAATACTTGAAAAAGATATTTCAATTATATATAAATTCACTTTTTAGAAATACATTTTCAATAGGAACCGACGAGCTGGTTTTGTGAAGAGATACTAGAAGCATCATGTCCGTTTGAACGTCGACCCCAGGTACTAGGTATCATCGGAAAATGCTCATTTTCAAATAGAATAGCTCACTGATAGAGTGTCACAGTGTTTTTGCACCAATATGTTTCTACAGCAGAGGGGAGACCAGAATATCGGTCCACGAAATTTTCGGCTCGAACTTTCGACCCATGACTTCTTTGACCTCTAAAATGAAAAAAATAACTTTTTCAGTTAGTTGCTAGATATCATAGTGCTGAGCACGACGTCATAATAGGTCTGGATCTAGATATGGCGTGTGAATGCAAATGTGATCTGGGTGTGGTGTGTGGATGGGGGTGTAAGTGTTTGGGTCTGAGTCTTCTCTTCATTAATATTCACACCCGCATTCAGAATGACATCCTGCTCACTGCTACGATATCTAGCAACTAACTAAACAATATTAGGTTTTCATTTAGGGATCAATGAGGTCACGAGTCGAAAATTCCATGGACCGAAATTCATGTAGTTCATCAGCCGAAGTTTCGATTATTCACTTCGTATTTATGCGACAGCATATAATTGTTTTCTTCTGAAAAGATTGATATTTGTCATAATGATGTATAGAGATGTTAAAAAGCACTGGATCAAACTTCAGAACCACTTTGTCAACGCCTGAGCTACCATAGATAAGTCAAATACGTTTTGGGACATTACGTTTATGTCATAGTTTGTCTTTAACATGTTTAGCTATTTAGTATTACATCATTGCTACGTTTTCGCCATCCATTCTCAAAATAGTGTACCTAGCTTCCGAGAACTATCTGAAGGTGAGCATAGAGGTCCTCTCTTCATCCATCTACCTTACCTGCATACTCATCCTCAAATTTTTGTTATTTGTGAGAATTTTTCATTTCGTAGAAAAAAAATATACCTATATATTATAGTTGTCCATATCGATTAGCCATCGAAGAATGCGCATACAATTCTGTTGAACACGCCGACTTTTAGATGGCTTTGAGAAAATTGACGAATAAAATTGAGATTTCTATATGAATAATTCAGAAGCAAAGTCATTTTCATATCGGTAATAAAAAAGAGTTTCTCAATTTATTTTTCGTTGTCAACAGTGGTAAGATTCTGAATGATAGCGTAGAAGATAAAACTCAGACAATCACTGATTCAATTCAGTAGAACTGACCTTTAATAGCAGTAGCTTCGTAAAAGTCATTCACTGTTTCATTCTTCCATATCCAACGTGATAACTTTTCAGAATGCAATTGAAACTTTCGAACAGAACAGTCGACTATTCAATTGTATGAGAAAAGAGTTTCCTTCTTATGAAACCGCGAGTGCAAGGGCGCTACTCTCCATAATATATTTCATCGCTGATCTGTATATGCAATAAATTATTTATGTGAAAAGTCATCACACAGACTTAACCATTGAGTGAGCCATTTTTGAAAAGCAAGGGGAAACTATGCACCGTAACGGTGCCTCTAAACAATTCAGTTCCCGCAGTGTGAACGTTTAGAAACTATTGTTAACTTAACCATGGAATTGTATGATCTTCCCTGCAGATAGAATTACAAAATGAGAGAAATTAGTGGTTTATTTTCGAAATATCGGTACGAGAAAGACATAAGTAACATCTTCCGATGAGGGAACCTCTCCAAGTGCTAAAAAGCTTTTGATCTCAAATTTTGCTCATAGGTAGGGGATGTATAAAAGAGAAAAACCCTAAGAGGGTATCGGTGCAAGTTGCGATTGGGCTGAGATATCGACTTTTTACTATCATCTTCCTATAGGACTGGATTTATCCCGTGAAATCATAGTTTCCAGGTTTGGTCTGAAACTTGACATACATCGAACTCTCAATCAGATTAGCTTGCTTACAAAGTTTCAGAACTTCTGGATAAATTATCTCTGAGAGATGGATTTTCCAAAATATTCGTGAATAATACAATATCTATAAAAAGCGTCTATAAGGTAACAAACTGGTATCTCGGAGATAATCTATCCATAAATTTTGAAACTTTGTAGACAAGCTAGTCTGATTGAGACCTCGATGTATGACAAGTTTCAGGTCCAAACTCGAAACTTTGATTTTATGGGAAAAGTCAATCCCATAGAAAGATTGTAGTAATAAGTCAATATCTCAGACAAATCGCAACTTGCGCCGATATGCTCTTAGGATTTTTCTAGATTAACCATCCTCTACCTATGGATAAGATTTGAACTCAAAAGCTTTGTAGCACCGTGAGAGATTACCTTGTGAGAGAACAATTTTATAAAAAAATTGCTTTCGAACGCTATTTAAAAAATATAGATGCTTAATATCGGATTTTGTGCCATATTTGATTGTCATTTAAACATAGTCTACTAGAGATAACATCTTATGAGAAATCGTTTCAAAGTGATTGACTGTGCAAGATGCCTGTAATATTGATGCTGATGACAAAATGATCAATGCAGTAGCTCGATAAAGTGTGACTACTATGACATATAAGTGACTTGGACCTGGAAACTATCTCAGTCGATCGTCCATCCTGACAGGTATCTCATTTTAAAACTTCAGTTTGAACTTGAGATACTAAGAGCCAGACACGATCAATGTTAAGCTTTACTTACGAAAATGAAATCGTATTTCGAAAGTTTGGCTATTGTACTCTTGTTTAGATGCAAAATAAATGTGATGTTCGTCGTCAGTTTCAAACACAGAATCGAACAATATGCGTGTTACGAGAAACTATTTTCCTTCGAAAATTACAACCTCACAAAACTAGCATAAAAAGTAGCTGAGGACGGACGGTAAAGGTGTGATGTTTAACAGAAATCCCTTTCCAGTAAAACACATGTTAGTGAACTAAGTTTTGGGCATTGTTGCCGAATTTCACATTTGTTTTGCATCCAAAAAGAGCAAGGTAGCCAAAGTTTCAAAATACGATTCCATTTCCGTAAGTAAAGCTCAGCACTGATCATGTTGGGTTCTTAACATATCAATACTTTCAGTTCAAATTGAAGTTTATGTATGAAATAGCCGTCAGGATGGGCAATCGACTGATGTAGTTTGCAATTCAAAGCTACTTATGTGGCATACTAATCATGCCCCATCAAGTCTATGCATTAATCACTTTGTCATAAGTATCAATATTTCAGGCATAATGCACGCCCGATCACTCTAAAGTAGCCTGATTTTGTTACAAAACAATTCCTTATGAGATTTTATCTCTAATAAACTATGTTTAAATGATGATCAAAGATGGATCAA
The DNA here is from genome assembly GCA_905250075.1 of Rotaria sp. Silwood1. Taxonomy (NCBI): domain Eukaryota; kingdom Metazoa; phylum Rotifera; class Eurotatoria; order Philodinida; family Philodinidae; genus Rotaria; species Rotaria sp. Silwood1. The sequence continues at coordinate 184,958 of CAJNOP010000254.1, forward strand.
AACCTGATAGCAAGCAATCCTGTCTGTTTCTGATACTAGGTCCTATACAACGTTTGCAAATCGTCCCTGGGGAAAATATTTTACCACATATGTCAGGTTTTCACTAGTCTTTCAGTTGAATATGCCACTGCCTCTTCATTTTAGCGAACAACCCAGTCAAGATTCATCCAATGCGTCCAGGATTAAACAAGAGGTAAAGAAATACTGTTCGCAAGTGGTGATATTTCACTCTAGTCCAGCAGTTAAAATGTTGTATCATTTTGTAAGTTGTATTCTATATCGGTTCTTACTCAGTTCTATTGAATTTATTGATCTTTCTAGTTGTTATACATATTTTTCCTGCTCGCATTCAGTTATATGATGCTATTTCACATGAAATCACCAGACGAAAGAATTCATTGGACTAAAGTTTACGTCATTATAACTGTCTCAGCAATGCTCATTGAAGATGTTCGCGAGGTAAGTCAATCAGATCTTCAATCTTTTTGCAATACTCAACATATTCTATGGTGCAAATATAGCTCTTGTTAGAGTACATGCATCAAATGTTAGAACGTTGGCAACATAGAAATGCTGGAGAATGGATTTCTATTTTGGTTGGAAAATTTCTCATGCATGCCACACCTTATATACTATTTTACACTGGGATTGCCTTAATGTTCTCTGGATCCAATGAACCTCACATATTCAGTGAAGCCAGGTATGCATAGTTATTCAACTTATCATTTCTATTCATTTTTTATGGAGTATTATTCGTATAGAATCATATTAGCTATCGATCTCGAATGTTACTATCTTATATCGTTGCGCTTTTTGAGTGCATTCAAATTTTTTGGGCCTAAGTTGTATATGATTCGAAGAATGGTGAGGAATCATTGTTCGTTAGATTGTAGTGGCATCATAGTGTCATTCGAAACATTTAGGGCATTGTTCTAATGGCCTTCCTATACATTATATTTGTCTGTGCATCTGCTTACGGGGTCGTTTCAAGCTCACTCACATCATATAATAGTGTGAAGTTTACGGCTCGAGGTATTGTTGAAACCATCTACGTTCGTCCGTATTGGTTGCTATATTCGATTGATAATGATGAAATAGACCGCCTTAATAGTAAGTTGATCACTTCTTGATCAAACACAAATTGATTTGAGACATATTGTATTTATTCTTATTTTTTATTTCACAAACAGATATCATTCAGTCGAATACAAGCACCACAGATGAAGTATCAGAGGCCACAGTGCATCATATACTTCTGGCTTTTCATATGATCTTTATCAATATTCTTATTTTAAATTTACTGATTTCTATTTTTGGGTGAGTAATCGAAAAAAAATTTTTTTGTTTTCTATTGCTTGTCAAATGATTCATTTCATATTGAATATAGTTATGAGATCAATAAAGTCGAAGACAACAACACATTTTATTGGCATCGACAGCGATACAAAATGGTTCGCGAGTATTATGAAAAACCAATGTTGGCCTATCCACCTCTATCGTTACTTGTCTACATCATATTGTTGATAAAGAAAATTGTAATAACGGTGAAAAAGTCCGATGAGCCCCTGTTTCGCACCTTCAGTACGTATTCACATTAATGATACATTGAAAAGCATAAATGCATTTGTGTCTATTGATTTATTCATAGAACTCGAAGCTGAGGACCCCAACGGTATCACTGATGAGGGTTTTGAAAAAGAAGCGACTTACAAACATGCCCGCTCTGTAGTTGAATTAAAGTATCGAAAACATTTGCGAAACGAGAAGAAACCGTAAGGCTCGACACTATTGAAACTTCAAGACATCGTTTCTATATTGTTTTTCTCTACTATTTAGCAAAGCTATAGTCGAACAAGTAGCTCTCGATGTAAACATAATAGGACCGCTGGCGGCTTTAGCCATTAAGTAAGTAAAGTTGGTTTCCATCGTTGAATGATTGCATTCTATTTTGTTTTTATTTTGGCATTTAGGAACACCACTGATTAGTCATCGGCAATCATCGAATAACTATGTCATTTATGAAAAGCAGGAAATCTCTGACAATAACTTTGTGTTCTCACAATATTCCTTTTTGTTTCTTCTACTAATAATCTTGAACTAAATGTGTGATTCAAACTTTCAAAAAAAAATTCTTTAGCCTCTCTAGCTATCTTGATTGCCCACACGATTTTTTATATATTAAAGTGTGCCGATCTATCGCCCTTTTTTTCGATTACTGCCACTGTCACAATACGAGTCGGGTTCGTCAGAAGCGAATTTTGGAAAATAAGACTGAGATGGAATGGGGAGGGTGTGGGTGTGGGTGTGGACGTGGGTGTGGGTGTGGGTGTGGACGTGGGTGTGGACGTGGGTGTGGGTGGTGTGGGGTGTGGGTGTGATGTTGTGTGAAAGAACACCCACACCCACGTCCACACCCCACTCCCACACCCTGTATGTTCAGATTGCAAATATATCAAAGTAGATATCATTTAAGATATTCATCGTTGATAATAAAACATTTTCTAATGATGATTTATTTTTCTTTTTATCGCGATTTTGAAAAAAAAACAAACATGAAAATCACTGCTATGCTTTAGTTGTATGTATTCATTCTCAGTATGTGTATAGCTATCTTACAGATATATAAGTTAAAAAATCGCTATTCATGTCGAGTATCTATGACACGAACGGACAATTTACAGTTCGATCTTCATGTGGAGGTAAGAATTTTCCTTTATGAATGAAATGAAATGCGTTTGCATTTTTCGCTTCTAATTGTCCCAAGATATTAAATGGAATGTTAATATTCTTTTGTCAATGCTTGCCTTTTCTCTTTTGTGAAAATTCGATAAAATTCTTTTTTTGCGATATGAAATTGGTTACGACTGTTTAGAATATTTTGCTATTGAAATGAACTTCAGCTTGGTTTGCTGTGTCTACTGCGTAGCTACATTGTATTCTTAGCGTAAAGCAAAGTAATTCTCATTCACTGTTTTATGTCAATTGCGTCTGTCTTTAAAAAAGAATAGATATGTTTTAGGTCATCATTAAATATGCAATGAAAAACATTTGTTTTCTCATATTTCCTTTTAAAACTGTTGAATACAAGCAACTATTTCATTCTTGCTGCTTATGTTTCGTATTCCTTGCTACAATGTTCAAATTTTTGTTTAAACTATTTTATGAATGGCTAATCAAACTTATTGTATCTTAGTTTCCACGTCAACTTCAACTTAATGTTTCCGCGTCAAATAATCAATCACTATGATTTTATGTCTCAACTTCATAGATGCTATTTGTGAAAATATGGTGTTGTAAAACTCTTCTATAGTCTATGTGTTCATATACTTGTGGAAGAAACATAGAACAGCCAGAAGTTAAAAAAGAAGAGAGAGAGAGAGAGTCAATAATGATTAATAAACCAAGATGTAGTTGTGGATCTTCTCTTCAACGACACCCATACCTACACTCTAATCATTGAAATTATCTGAGAAATGTGCAGACTATGGTACTAGCAGAATGCAAATAATCGTTAAAAAGTATCTCGTATCTTCGAAGCAATTTCAAGACTCATACTAAAAAAAATTCTTAAAATTAAGAGTACAATTCGGATCGAAAACTGAAAAGTTTGATCAATTAGATCTAGATCGACAAATTTTGTCTCCAATGGACTCAATTCCTTTAATGTACGTAGATAAAGTGAAAATTCACAAAGAAATAGAATTGCATTCAATATCTTAAAATCATCTAAATGAAGAAGAGCTACAATAAAAATCTAGAAAAAAAAAGATTTTTTTAATGTTATGTTTAATGAAAAAAGTAATTAAATCAAAATGAGTTACATTAGACTCAAAACTGATAAATATCCAGAATGGAGAATATAGAATCTTTACACGCTCGTAAATGAGGACTTTTGCGGTTTACGAAAATTGGTCGAAATTTTTATTATAAAAAAAAACGAAGGCTTTTTGTTAAACACAGGCGCTAAATCTTAAGCGTAAAAGCAAAATTTACACTAATTAAATTAATCAAAAAAATACTAACATTTGAGATATCTAATAGTTTAGACAAATAAGTTCGACAAATACAAAAAAAACAAGGAATTGTAGTTTACAAACTATGAGCAAATCCTCTACTTGTTGTGGTAATGTTCCCTGTCTTGAAAGTGGGTGTAGGGATGAGGACAAGGTTGAAGACACATTTTCGAAGCAGGCAACCTTATTATAGCAATTGGAAGAACTCACTCATAGTTTCTAAACTGCAATTCCTTGTTTTTTTGTATTTGTCGAACTTATTTGTCTAAAGTATTAGATATCTCAAATGTTAGTATTTTTTTGAATAATTTAATTAGAGTAAATTTTGCTTTTACATTTAAGATTTAGCGCCTGTGTTTAACAAAAAGCCTTCGTTTTTTTTTTATAATAAAAATTTCGACCAATTTTCTCTTCGATCAATTTTCGTATCGCCCAATTATCGGCAACCAATTTTCGTTCGACCAATTTTCGCTTTCCCAAACTTTTGTTTTTATTATATGACACCAGTTTCTTATTTAGATTTTCTCTTCCGAAGAGAAAATTTCAAAGTAGACGAGACTGAACACCTTTTTTTCGTAAGTATAGATAAATTATATGTCGTACAATAAGTACAAAGCCCAGTAGAGTTAAGACGATCTCGTGAGTAGTGTTGCTCTTTCACACTGGATAAAATATTGTACATCAGCATATTTATTGATATAGGACACAAAAACTTTCGTTTGTAGAAGCATATTCACCATTAATTTCACCTTGTTGAGTTAGTCAGCGTCTTTTAATTGGATAATTTTTGTTTTTCAGATGATATCTGTCTTTAATGAGAAAAGAAAAACGTAAATCTTTAAGAGAAAATAAAATTTTTATAGAATTATAATTATATTATATTCGAATATATAAACTAAATTTTTGCTTAAACTTCTGAATGCTTTGCTAAATTATGTAATTAATTACTTGTTTTTTTGAATTATAATTGAGATTTTTGTCTTTGCTTTAATAAAGATAATGCACAAGGTGGAGACCAATGAGGAGTTTTTACTGGTCTTGAAAGCAAAGAAATTCGTCGTGTATTTATTCGAAAGGTTTGTATTAATCGAAACCTACAAGAAAATAATTTATTTTAATAACTTTATATAATAGGTTAATATAATTCTTATGATTCAATTATCGATTACATTTGGTTGTATTGCATTATTTCATTTTACGTATGTTTATAATTTTTCTAATCAGATATTTTAAAGCAAAATATATAATATAGATCACCGATCCGTGAATATGTATACAAAGTCAAAATGGCAGATGGCTTTATTTTGCATCATATGGTGTTTTCCTGGTTACTTATTTTGCATTGGTTTGTTCACAACGTGCAGCACGAAGATTTCCACTTAATCTTATTTTACTTGACATTTTGGTAAAATAGAAAATTAAATTAATTAAAAAGTAAAGTTTTTATTTTTAGACATTATCAATGAGGTAACCTCTGTTGCAAAAGTCTTTAGACAAAATGTTTATTCATTTTTCAGTTGCCTAAACGTCATTGGTGAGAATCAAAAACAGTTAGCTAAAATCAGATTTTTGTGCTCTTTCCGAATATCTGATCAGAATATTTCTCTGACTTAACACTGATTAGAAATGGGCCAAATGTTTGACAGAGTGAAAAATGATGTCTGTACAAAAAGTCATTCTGCAAATGTTTGTTCATCTTTCAGCCGCTAAAAGTATTTGATACGAACCAAAAGTAGATCCTTAGAGTCAGTCTTATCTGCTCTTTTCTGATATGTGTTCAGGATATCTCTTTAGCTTAAGATTGGTTAGCTGAAAGTTAATACTTGAAAGAGGCGAAGAATGACATCTCGACGAAGAAAACACATGTTTTCCCGCTATTCATTACTTATGGAAGTTGGATTTTGAAGCAGTTCGAAATTTTCAATTTGTAGAGCATTCAATTCTCTATAAAACCATATATGACAATAGGCTTCAACTCAAATGAATAAAAGGTTGTAGACGTTTTTCTGAGAACTGATTGGTACGTAAAATAGAATCCTGCCAAAAAGTCAGTTTTCCAAGATCTTCTATTTATAATACAACAGATTGCATGTATTTGTTTCGAGATAGAAAACCAAACTAAATAGCATAGTTTGTAGAGCAAACTTCGCTCTATAAAATTGGCTGATGAAAATATCTTTCATGTTTTGCGTAGAGTAGATATCGATCAAAATACAAAAATACATCCAATAAAATTCTGTACGAACATCATTTTCGACTCTGTCAAACATTTGGCTTGTCCCTAATCAATATTGAGTTAGTGAAATATTCTGATCAGATATTCGAAAAGAGCACAAAAATCTGATTTTAGCTAACTACTTTTGATTCTCATTAATGACGTTTAGGCGGCTGAAAAATGAATAGACATTTTGTCTAAAGACTTTTGCAACAGAGGTTAAATACATGAGATTTTAATCAAAGAATGGGGCTGGATTTCCTAGCAAAATCGGCCCTATTTGAAAATGTTAACAGAACACTCAATAATTATATATCATTACGAAGGTAATAAAGTCCACCAAATACATGGACTATAGTTTTGATCATAATACTGATTTTGATCCTCCTTTTACTTTGTATATAATGAGGAGGCATATAACCCGCTCATGCCAGGCTTGTACGGCGTCGAAATGTATTACTGTAAAAGGTTTCCTCACCATTTTTTAAGCATAGGTAGGCCATCAAATATTCTCAAAAACTACCCGAACATGCCCATTCGAAAAGCTTGCCAAATGGATTTCGGAAATACTACACTTATCTGAATAGGTGGTTTCTATAGGGATTGACTAGATGATACACTTCGATCTCGAGTATTGCAATACATCCCACCCTCATTTTTTGAGCATAAGTAGGCCATCAAATGTCCTCAAAAACTACCCGAACATGCCCATTCGAAAAGGGGTGTGGGTGTGTAGGTGTGAGTGTGGGTGTGGATGTGTAGGTGTGAGTGTGGGTGTGAGTGTGTAGGTGTGAATGTGGGTGTTGGTGTAGATGTGGGTGTTGCTGTGGATATGGGGGTGCAACCAGTGGCGAATTCAGAAATTTCTGAAGGAGCTGGCAGCTGAGTGTAAAGTGAAGTCGAAAGTGCAACTGCAGAAGAACGACATCGCCATTTTCAAACTTATATAGAATAGGAAAAAAAATCTATTGGTGCATACTATATCACCACTTTATTATTACCAACGCTTATACTACTATAGTGATGAAATACATGTACCAATAGATTTTTTTCTCTATTCTGTATACGTTTGAAAATGGCGGTGTCGTCCTTTTTTGCAACTGCACCCTATTGGTTTATTCCAATTGCCTCCTTACATTCGATAAACATAGTTGTTTTTTTTTCGTCAGTACTTGTGTAGAGACATAAATAAAGTAAATTAGGAGAGTGGACCATAAAGAGATTAAATATTCAATCTAACTGTTATTATATAGCATCTTTAGTACCAGAGATGGGGTCGATTCAACTTTTAACCGAACCAAATTGACCAACTGAAATTGGTTCGGTTGGAAATTTCCAAAAATTCAGTCGATTACTTCCTGTTAAGTTGGAAAGAATTGATATTACTTTTTAATTTGAGTTCAACGGTTTGTCAGTGAGATATAGCTAATACCTTGCTTAACATAAGATAAATTTCGCTCTCTCTAAACTCAATTCAGTTTGAAAGTTCTTAAAAATTCGATTGATTATGTTCGATTCGATTGGAATTTTTAAAAATTCAGTCAGCTACGTTCGGTTCAGTTAGGGAAGAGTGCCAACTGATTCCATCTCTGATAAATACCATATACATATTAACGTAAGTATAAGACATAACAATACCCCATTGAATTCGATTCATTGTCACTTAATTATCGTAGGATTCTAGAGTGCCGAACAAAAGTTGAGGTCTTTTTTTTTGCGTTTGCAGTATCTTTTGAAAAAAACTCACCTGGCAATTCCACACATCTCACGTTAAAAGCACGTCACCCTATGTACTGTTTCGCACTCTTTGTTTTTAGTATATAATACATTTGAGTAAAGTTTAGTTTAACGGTAGAAATTGACGTCTTTCCGTTTTCGAGTGGTTCTCACTAAAACAGTATTTTTGACGAAAAGCTTTTGGTTAGGAAACGCGAAATAATGAAGAAGTGTTTTTTTCTGATTTTTTTGTAGAAAAACATTCTTTTCCGCCTGTTTTCATCAAATAAGATCAAAACAACGCCATTTTTTCGAAGACTATAGTGCTCATCACGAGCTTCATTTTGATGAAAAGATGAGGTCTCTAGCTATCAAGAAAATCGAGTTATTTCATAACGAATGTGAATGATGCAATAACAAAAAGGTTCAAAACTTTTGTTCAACACTGTATATTAAGTGATGAACGTTGATTCGATTTCTCACTGGGTTACAAAAATTTGACTAAAATTGTATAGTTTATCATATAAAAATAAAAAACCGCTACTTCGATCAAATAATAATCTTTCATCAAGATATTTATACAATAATGCAGTTCTCAGCATCGAGTCGCAGAGAATTTTTGAATATTTTTCGATACTATAAACTCGAAATACTGCGCACCGATCTCGAAGTATGAGCAAAGCTAGTGTGTCATCTAGTATATATTTGCTATGAATGATTTGATACTACTTTTGTTCTTTTCACAGATACTGATTTCAAACTGAATGCTACCTTTAAATCTTTGTTTACATATTGAATGATATTTGGATGGAAATATCAGGTCTTGAACATATTTATCGAATTCAAGAAATGTTACTTACGTCATCTATGAAATTTTATAAGTAAACATAACTTTTTTTTTCATTTTTGTTTCTATTAGAATTTTTGAATATTTTTTTTTGTAGCTATATTTATAGTTATTGTACAAGTCCTCAATCACAAAACTTTGGAACGGAAATACCCAGAGGACCTAGTACGAATGATCAACATTATTACCTACATAATGAAGAAAATTTATGGCGAAGAATTATATGATAAATTGAAAAATCATTTAAAAGGTTATTTTGAAAAAAACTTCTGACGTAAGATTAATTGTTTGGGAAAATAATTAATATCAATGAAATTATAAAATTACAAAGTCTTAAGTTAAATGTCTTTAAAAGTGAGTTTACCTTTTTCTTTTTGAATAATAATAATCTGTTTCTAAAATAGAACCGTAACCTATGAGTATCACCACACCACAGAAAACAGCATTGAGAGAATATATTCAGGATTTTTACATGGACACAGAAAGTCATATATTTAGTGAAGAAATGATCTCAAGTATTCGAGGAGTACAAGTCAGATATATATACATATACTCGTGATGTAGTATTCTCTTTTTTGAAAATTCGAATTAAGACAAATCTTTAGTAACATAGTATTTCAAAAAATAGATTTATTCTATTTTACTTTATATAGAATAATAAATAATATATTATAAAAAATTATGCTGCGCTTCATATTATTACAAAGCAAAAAAAAGTCTATCTTGATTTCAAGTAACTAGTAGTGTTAGAATCATTATTTTCGTTTTACCTTACGAGCTATTTCTTTTTCTTTAGGTTTCTTTATTGTTTACGTTGCACAAGCTTTTGTGTTGATATGATTTGTTTACATAGAACTATAAAAGTTATATTAGAGTGATCATAAAGTAAACTGTAACTACATTTAACAATAACAACTATTCACTAGTGTTATTCATGTGATTTCAATAATGATCTAGTTATATTTCTCAATCTGATTTGTTTTCTTCTTTCAAGTTTACATAATGTCTGAAAATATATTTCCAAGATTTCATTCAAAGTTGATAAGGTTTTTTATCGTCTCATTTTATGATGTCAAGTGAAAAGTTTCATTCTGAAATTTTATTTATTCAAGATTCCATAACATTAAACCTTTCTAATGCTACTAGATAAAATCAAATCATTTTACCTAATAAAGAATTATGTTTAAAAATAAATCAATCAAAAAAAAAAAAATTCATTTATTGTTTTCAAGACTCCAAATTTGACTCATATTATTTGACTAGTACTTAAAGCGAAAGAATAATTTTAATATAAATAATTCATTCACAAGATCACACTATCTAGAAAGATCTTATTATTAGTATTCCACTGCTTGCTACAAACCATAGTAAAAATATCTAGAGCCAAGTAACGATGTTACTCAATTGTCTCGTTCGAGTGTTACTCATCAGTTTTCTTCACCCTAACGGGACTATGCGGCTAGTTAATGACAAAGTGGTTTTAAGTCTGAAACTAAAAGCGGAAATGAAGTAACCAATAGAAAATATGATTTATTTCCTCCTCGTACTGTATGTCATTCTCAATTCTCAGCCGTCTCATAGCGACTTCTATAAACGAGTATATTATTTTGAAGATCATACTATTTCTAATTTTTAGCTCCTGATATTGTTTATAATATTACCGTTGTTCAAGTGATGTAATAAATGACTTTTGCTATTATCTAAATCTTTATTGGATACGACGGAAATATGATTCATGAAGTAGAGATGATATTTTTACTGTAAGTAAATTCACTACGTTAGTGCATAAGTTGTGCAAGTTTTCTTCTGTTTTCTAAACAAATTTGAGGCTTTATATCTCGTGACTGGAAAGAGATATAAACCCTCAGATTTGTCTAAAAAACAAAAAAAAACCTTGCAGAACTTATGTACCAATGTAATAGATTGTTTATCTTGTCAAATCAATTATAAAATTAATTTAATTTTAGATGTCGATGGAAGAGCGGCAACCCGTTTTCTTCTCACCATTGTGGAAACAAAAAACATTAGAATGTCTTCAATTAATCAAGGATAAACGTCAAGGCAAATTCATTGATATTCAATCAATTGATAGTGGTTTACGAAATTATTGTGAGGATCCAAATAAAAAATTTTATTTTTTCTTGAAACTTTTTCGAAAATTATGTTTTTTAGAGTTTTTCTTATAAAATCTTTATTTTATTTTTAAGTGTTAAATAATTCATTTGGTTTTCTTTCTCTATAGATTTGGCACTTTTATTCAAATTAGTTAGTCGAGTACCAAATACAACTGTTGAATTGAAAAATATTGTTGAAAAGGAATTTTACCAAATGGGTATTGAAGCTATTCAGCGAGTCCATGACACTGCAATTAATGTAAAACTAATTTTTTTATTGTATCTTAAGTTTATATTGA
>CAJNOP010000254.1:196261-259746 GCA_905250075.1 Rotaria sp. Silwood1
TTTCATTATCTGTGTTAATTATCAGACATGAACTTCAATATTTAAACAAAGTAATCATAAAAATTAACTCTATTTGCACAAATGTCATATCATCCATAAAGTTTCTGCTGATCTCATTCTTGTTCTATTCTCTTCGATAAAAATAGAGTTTTGTTTTGAACGGTATCGCATATGCATTTTTCTTAATCGACAACAGATAAATTTCTATAGTGTGAGGTCAACATAAAAGCTTCATAGTAGTATTTGTTTACACTAATAGTATGAAAATAATCACAGCCTGTCTCAAAGAGCCGAAACTGATATAGTCCGGTTTTTTTTGAAGTATTATGCATCACGAACTTTGCCTATACGAATATATATTCTAATCATCGATGTGAGAAAAAAGAGCAAGTCGCTCTTTTTTTCTCAGTTGTTTACTTCATCACTAGAAATCATATGAAATTGGCTAAACACCAAAGAAAATGGAAGAATCTGAAAAAGAAAATGCGTAGGCAATCAGCCAATAAAAAGCAAGTCCGAACATCACACCACCTTAACTTCCTAAAATGAGGTGTATATTTACCTGAATAGTATTGAGTTGCAGTTCATATTACATATTATCCTTGTTGCTATTTCAGTTTATGTGTCTTGGTTTATACTCAATTTAAAATCAACATAGTGTATTACTCAACATGTTGATATTTTTATGTTATTTCAAAATCTATTTGATAATATCAAGTACGTATTACGTTTAATATTTCAATCTTATCCAAATGAATCTACCAGTGAACTATCACATTTTGTATAGTCTTTGAGAGAATCAGTTGAAAGAGTATAATACTTTGTTGAATAGTAAATATTATAGAATTTATAAGATTCAATCTATTTTTATTATGTTCATGCTAACTGTGCAAAAAACCATAAATGTAAAAAATACACTGTAATATTTATTTAATTTTTCATAATTTTTAAGATTTTCTCATAAAGAAAAAATATGTTTATCAACAAAGTTTATTCTAAACCAATGATAATACAATGTTAAGGAAGAAAACTTTAAAAATATTTACTGAATAATTTCTATTTTGATAGAAATATTGAGTAATTTGAAAATTAATTTTATTTTCAATTTTTTTTCTGTTCTTTTTCTCTTTCATATTTTTCAAACCGAACAAGAAAAAAAAATAAAGAGTACAATAGGAAACCACGTGATAACTGCAAGGTTTGACTTGATGACGTATCTATGGTAGTCCATTTTTCTTTGTCATCGATATTTCATCAAAATTTTTAACAAAAATTGATCTTTTAATTCTTTTTTATTAAAATTTTGAAAACTAGTTTCAATTCTATTGATAATTATTGATTTCATTTAATTTTACCTATTAATCATTACAGTTGTTTTTCTTCTCATTTAAATAGAATTGAATACTTTCAAAAAAAAATTTTCAAAAATTTTGACTGCTAGCCTATGTGTGATAATGATGACATGAAATGCATCGATTATCACACAAGTTTTTATTTTATGTTCCTCCGTTAGCTTTTTTCTTTTTTTTGCTTACAAATAAATGAAATAAGCATTTTTGTATAACAGCTAATGAAATGTTTTACTCTGAAATGTTGGGTTTATTTATATCATCTCTGTCAGTTATTTTTTGTATTCAGTTTATTAATGTATATTCAATCTAAGAATCCTCATACACAGCCTAAATATACATCAAGTTGCTACTTATATAAAAAACAAGTGTTTGGCATTAAAAAAAACACAATTAAATAATGTCATCGATTTTTTTTCTTCTTTCCTTAGAACAAGAATAACTATCACGAATAACAAAAATGTTAGTAATTGTAAATATAATTATTAACAGCATAGCTTTGTGTTTGTCGATGTCTTCTCAATTATTTTGCTTTTTATTCGAAAAAAAGCACAAGCAACTAATATTGACAGTGATCATACAAAAATATTCGATTGTGCAAATGAGAAAAAAAAAAAGGATAAAGTTTGGCAAAATGAATCTTATACTTTTTTTTACCAATCCGGCATTATCATTTGTTTTCTTTCCTGCTCGTACGACGACAGAACATTTGAGTATAGTAGTGATAAAATTAGAACGATTAGACAAGAGTGAAAAAAAGAACTTTTTTATATGAATCTGTCATCAACTATAAAATTTTTATTTTCTTATTCAATCAAAATAGTAACAAGCTTCACGGTGTTTCGTATGTCTATTGATGATAAAATTAGTAGGTAAATTAAAGTTGTTTTTTTTTTTACATATTTTCATTCTAGTTCTTTGTACGTTTTTCTTTTAGATTCTCTTTCATGAAGATAAAAATCAAAAAAAAAAAGATTGCAAAAACTCATAATTATCGATAAAACTTGATACAATATTCTTCTTCTAGACTAGAAAGTCAACTTATAAGCTTCCAAAATCAACTAAAAAACATTATTATCTAAAGTACTATAGATTACAATTTCATAATAAGTATTAACATTTAACATGTTATTAAGTTTTTTTTTTTCTAAATAGTTCCTGTCAATAAGATTACTGAGAAAAGCTACATACAAAAAAAACATATTGCTGCCTTCTGTTTTCTTGAGTCATAAGTTAACCACGCGTTTATACTCAGTTTTTTCTTCATATAGAATGAGAAAATATAATGACAGAACGGAAAAAACAACCAAAATAGAAGCTACAAATAAATACTATGAAGTTTAAAGCCTCATATTTATTGATATAAATAAAAGTGACTCATTTATTTATGATAAACTCAATCCACATACAAATATGTTAGTATTTATGACTACTATTCTGTCAATATTGATATTGAGAGAATAACTTTTAGTATTTTAAATTAAAAAGATTCTTTAGTAATCAACTCGTTATCTTATAAATAAAGCAATTGAAGATATGGATGTATAACTCTGTGTAGTCAACAGAGGTATGACTTTCCTTCAAAGAAAAGAATGTCATCAATGTTTCTTCTACTTAAATTTTCTTTTTGGACAATTATTAGTTAAACGTGTAATGTACCATTGTATTCTACTTTTCCTTTATTCTTCATTTTCTTTTAAATTCGTTTTATTAGTTACTAGTCGTTCTTTTTTTTTTTGATTCTTCTTTTCGTTTTCGCCTTTTCTTAATCATTACAGACTAAGACAAAGAAGTCATTTCTGGAATATTAAATTTTTTGTCTCTCATTATTACATGCATCTTTGTAAACACTTACGAACTAAGGAAGATTTCTGTATGGATATCTCTATCAGTACATATGGGTATGTAACAAAAATCGAATCACTTGACTTAGACATATTCTATGAAATTATTAGACTTATCTATAGACAAAATTTTGTATTGAAACTTCATTATAAGGTTTTGGAGATTATTGCTATCAAATGAATTGAAAATCTAGTAAATAAAATTATAATCTGGTTTCAATATCTCACGGAAATGAATCTGTTTTAGATTTTTCCTAGTCTCACTGAAATCTACTTGTAAGCCCATATGAACTCGAACGGTAGGTGTCAACTGAAATAATTTGTTTGTGAGTATACAGTCGAAAATATTCATAAAGAAATTAACAAAAAAAATTGCTAGGTATTCAATGATTTTTGAAAATAATAAAAGAAATATTTTGATTTAATTTTCTTGAAGATTTTCAATTATTTTTAGATAAAAAAAAAAGTCCTGTGTAGACAAAATATATATTGGATCAATGGATATTATGATTTATTATCGTTTACAAAACTTCTATACTATTTTAATATCGCTTATGTCAATATTTAATGTTTCATTTATCTATATGATTGATGAAAATAATGAAGATATTATAAATGAAGCTACAGATGGTTTGTATGATGAATTTATATTTAATTTTAGTCATTAGTACAAAAATACTCATTGAAATTAGTTTTTTTTTATCATAATGATAATTTCTAAAATTCATTTGTTTCTCGCTGAATAAAATTCGATGAAACTTAATTGGATTAGCCTTACAGATGATCTATCCTAATCAATTGAAAGATATTCATTTAAGGATCAGGATATTTTAGATTAAAAGATTTACTATTATAATTCTTTCTATTTGTATAGAATATTCTGAAACAGTTACCGAAGTACTATTAGATCCAGCTGTACAGATTGAATGTACGCATTTATTTATTTTACAAAAATATATTCTCATTGAAACATTTTTGAAATTATTAGATGTTCAAATAGATATGCGTATTGTACATACTAATAATCAAAATTATATAGGATTTGGACAAACTCAACTTTGTTATCCAGGTTCATTTTTTTTTCACATTTTGGTTATCTTTTGTATCTATTTCTTTATTATTTATTTTCTATTTTAGTTCAACTATTATTTATTAAGATTCAAAGTGAGTTTTATTTTTAAATTAAAAATGAAAACGTCAATAATATAATGATTCTAAATTGATTTTTGTAGAATTGATTAGTAGAATATATTATTATAAATTTCATATACTTCTTGGTATTTGTAGTTGTATATGTAAGTACAATTGAAAAGAAAAAGTCTTTTATTTATTAATTATTGAAACATCTGCTAAGATGTTCAATATTATGCTACGAAGATCGAATTATCAATTAATAAAAGTTTAGAAATATATGATAAGCTAATACTTATTCCATTAAATAATACTTATCAAGGTATAGAGGAAAAAAAAATTCATTTTTGTTTTTTTTCTATCAATCTATATTTATAGATCTTATTATGAACGAAGAACATGTTTCTTCTAATATTAACTCTACAGTAGAGAGTAAAGTTGATGTTGTTATTAATGATGAAATTACTAATATTGTAAAAAATAATGGTAGGTAAATTATTTAGGAAATTTTCTTTTAACTAATATTTCGATATAAATATTAAGAGTCAAATATCAAAGACATGTTAAAAGTAAATTCTGAAATAATATTAATCGATAATTTAACATGCACATTATATAATCCATTTTTATATGCTTTTACAAAATCATTTTGTTGGAAAGATGATATTAAAGATTTTAGTCCAGCTGAACCGCCAGATGATACACATTCGTTTTATGATAGTAATAAAAAGAGTATGTTATTTTTCTTTTCATATCTAAAATTTCTTCAGTTATTTTTTTAATCTTTATTTCTTTTTAGAACTAATGAATCTTGTTGAGAATAGTATAACTCCTGTCGAAAAAGCAGGTTTGTTAAGACATTCCTTTTTTTTTATTGTTTTCTCTATGATAAAAATTGAATAATATAATTAGATGAATTATTATCATGTTTTCAAAAATTTTTTATTGATATACTTAATGACGAACAATTACGTCAACAACGTCTGATGAATGAAAATGCCATATCAGAAACCGCATCAATAGGTAAAACTGTATGATTTATTTATTTACACTTGAAATATTTCTTTTTTCATAAAGATGTATTATCTGATCAAATATTACAAGATGAAGAAAATGCTATCGATGAAGATAAAGTCGATGATGAAAAATTTATACTTCCTACTTATTTAATGGGTATGCATTTTGAAAAACAACGAAATCATGTCTGTCCTGATCAAGAATAGCCTAAAGAACATGTTGCATTAGTCAAGAAAAGAGAAAACTTTCTTATAGCTTACATAGTACAAAACTCATTTTCAATATTTGTATTTTTTTTTGTTCTCATCAATGTGAATTAAATGATATTTTTTTTTTGTTTTGATTTGTGAAAACTTTATTTTTCAAAAAAATGCATTTAATGTGTTAATTATTTGTTAACAAATCTTGGCATATAGAGAATATAAATTCATTTTTAAAAAATAAAAATCTAGTTGTTTTCATAATTTAAATGAAAAAAAATCTTAACTATGATTTAACATCGAAATCTTGTGCGACAAAAATTAACTAAAAATTTTATTGCCTTGTAGAAGAAATACATTGTGGTTTTGTTTGCAAATGTTCGAATATCGTTCAATTTTTCTCCATTTAATCTAAAATGAGTGACATTTTGCTGTGTTCAATAGTTAGCTAAGTTTATTTTCTTTACATTGTATTTTAATTTTATTTTCTTGCATTTTCAAAAAATTACTTTCAACTTGACGAAGTTCTTTTTTTGCACATGAATGCGTTGAAATTTTCTTCATTTGTTCTTTTCAATTCTATCATTCCACTTGTTTGTTCGAAAAATATACCAAGTATATTCAATGTCACAACAGGGAACAAAATCTTGAAGCTTCTTGATGTATTGTCCAATCAAGATATTTTTGTTATAATCTAAAGTAGCCTAGATTGAACTAGCACGCTAGTAAATGGTGGTTTACGGAAAGAAACGGGATCGTAAAGAATACATAATTTTGAAAAAATTATGATCTGGTTCTCCATATACGGAGTTAAACGTTCATCGTTTACGAACCACATATGAATGCATACAGTTGTATACGATCATACTATATGCAAAATATCAGATCCTAATTCTCACCGTACATGTTGATTTAGGAATATTTTGTACTAAAAACTGGAACTTATAAAGAAAAAAAAAGAACTATAGAGACAAGAAATCATTACAAAGAGAAGAAATTAAAGTAAGCCCGTGGTCTTCATCAAAATGGCTATAGCTTTTTTATATTTCATTTTATAAAAAATTTTTGTTCAAAATCTTGTAAGTACACCTATCTATAATGTGTTCTTTGAGTAATACTTTGTGACTATATATTTGTCCCATTCGGATCTAATGTATAATTTCTCTTATGTCACTAGAAGAAATGTATTATGTCAGCCATTTTTATATATATTTTAAATTTTAAGTTTTGAGTGATTGCTACTTGTTTTTTTCTTTGATTTTTTATTAATGGATAGTTCAAAGTTTTTTTCCATCGTTTTAAACTAATCTTTAGTCTATATCTAACATGTGAAGAAAATTTTTAAAAAATCAAAATTAAAAAGATTATAACCATCTTGCTGAAGATCGCTACATTGTCTTCTACATTCACTTCTGCTTATTCTATGTAGGACTAAAATAGAACGGATTAATTTATAGTGCTTTTTTAGTTCTTTCATAAGTAACATATGAAATGAATGCTTTGATTCCTGAAACTACTGTTCTTCTAATTGAACACTCAAAAAATTCTCAATGAATCGTTTCATTTAAATCATTAAGTACAATTCATCCATCATTTGGTGTCATATGAAAATACAGTAAAAAATTTTTTGGAAATATTATTTCATCAAAAAGTAGTTTTTTTTCTTTCAAATTATCTTAGCCTCCAAAATCTTATATGGCATGTCATAGCCATCATTTATAATCAATTGTGATTGCTGATCATGTAAAAATGTCTGAAGATGAGATGTTAACATATATTCGTCAAAATGTTGATTATTTAAATGAAAAGCATAAAGCTCATAAATTAATGGCTTATGATTTGTCTGAAATGAAATGAGTCTTTGTGGATTTTATTTTCAACATAAAAACAACAATTGGGAATTTATATATTTTTCTATTATATCTTGCAGACAATATGATAGACCTCTTCAAATAATATCTATTAACAAGGTGAAAATTACTGGTCATGTTACAAAAAATTCTATTCGTTTTCTTTTTTTGAGATTATTATAGCTGTTAATTTGCACTCACACCCTCAAAATCTCACACTCGACACCCAATAATATATGAAAGTCAAACATGACGGCAGAATGTAAGGCGGAAATAAGATACCGTACGAAAAATTCTAATTTCGTACGTCTAAAATCTACAAATTTGTATAATTTTTCCATACAATGAAAAAAGTTTCGGTTGCATAAGCAAATTAAAAATGAATAATAAAAATTAATGTCCTTCACCGACCAACTTCTCGTAGGCATCCAAAGTTAAAAATTCCTTCAAATTTTTGTCACTGACGAATTTCATTAAAAGATCTGCGGCATCGTCCAATCGATTTCCTTTTTCAGCTTTGGTCGACCATTTTGTTTTTTCTTCCTTGATTATATTTTCGACCATTCGAAGATCAACTGAGCGGCCATCGTTCAATTTCGCTTCGTGGTGGATCCATTGCCAAATTTGAGAACGACTGATTTCTGCGGTTGCAGCATCTTCCATTAGATTATACAGGGGAACGCAACCTGAAATAATAACAGTGATTGACATTAGTGTCCGTTAAAAAAATCAATTTCTTCTAGATAGTCCGAAATGAGTGCACCAGACTTGGAGCGAATCACGTCATATATTCACATGCTCATTCAACTGCTTATAAAGAACTTCTAACCGGCAGCAAATTAGGTCGTACATAAGTGACGTTATTCGCTTCGTCTATGAATGCCCTATTCAATCCACTATTTAGAGTACCTATCATTAGTTTCGAAAGCTTATGTCCTTACCAGTTCCGCGTAGCCAAGATTCCAAATAGCCCAACGTAACATTGATATTATGTCGAAGTCCAACTTCCGTGCGTTCTCCAGTCGGAAACTGGATTAAATCCGCTGCAGACGGATTTACATCAGGTCTTTGACGATCCACTTGGTTCGATTTTATACCCATTACTTCGTTGAAGGCTTCGGCGGCCACATTGACGAGACCTGGATGCGCAACCCAAGTTCCATCATGGCCTTCAGTGGCTTCGCGGATTTTATCCTGAAATTTGAGAAACATTTTCGAAATTTTAGCGAAGTTTTCATTTTAGTTTTTTTTTTTAATTCATTAAATTTTATTTACTTCTCGCACAGCGTTCAAAGCTTTTGTATTTTCATTTGCATCCGATTTTATAGGAATTTGCGCTGCCATTCCTCCCATTGCATGGGCTCCACGTTGATGGCAAGTTTTGATGACAAAACGAGCATAGTTTTGCATAAAAGGGGTCGTCATTCGAATTTCTGAACGATTCGGAGTCAGAAATTCACGATGATTTCGGAACGCTTTGATATACGAGAAAATGTAGTCCCAGCGACCGCAGTTGAGACCCACAATATGGTCCCGAAGGGCGTACAAGACTTCGTCGATTTCATAAGTGAACAGAATGTGTTCAACCAGAACAGTTACCTTCAAAAATGAAATGAAATGATGAAATTTTTTCGAAAGTATTACGGCAAACAAACACTTCGACAAAAAAAAACTTTTTCCATACAAAACTGATGCAAATATAATCAAAATGAATGTTGCAATCCAACAACTATTACCTTAATGGTTCCTCGGGGCAATTTCAAATAATCTTCTGCGGCATCCAAAACTTCGTTCCAAAGTTCAGCTTCATGATAGTTTTCCATTTTTGGAAGATACAGATACGGTCCGGTTCCATTTTCCATCAATTTTTTGGCGTTATTGAAAACATAAAGAGCAAAATCAAAAATCGATCCAGACATCGGTTCACCATCGACTTTAACATGCAATTCTGGCAAATGCCAACCTCTGGGCCGGATCATTAGGACCGCAGGTTTTGAACCTAAAAATAAAAATTTCGAAAATTTTGAGTATTTCAAAATTTTTTAAAATTTGATCCCAGAATAATTCCTTACCAACTTCGTATTGTTTTCCACTTTGAGGATCTTGATAAGAAATTTCACCGCGAATGGCGTCATATAAATTTTTTTGGCCTTCAATCAAATTTCTCCACGTTGGAGTTGTAGAATCTTCGAAATCTGCCATGTAAGTTTTTGCTCCAGAATTCAGCGCATTAATGACCATTTTTCGATCGCATGGGCCTGTGATTTCGACTCGACGATCTTGAAGGTCGTTTGGGGTTCCTGAAAAGTTTCGGGTGAAATAATGTTGAAATTCAAATTATTAAGGAAAAAATTTTGAAATTTTTGCCTCTAATTTTCCAAGTTGCTTTTCGAATATCTTTTTCAGTCGCCACCAAAAATCCCGGTCGCTCGCCAGCGTCTAAACGAGTCTGACGGATTTTTCGGGCGCTCAAAATTTGCTGACGTTTTTTCTCAAATCGGCGGTGCAAAGTGGCCAAAAATTCCATCGTTTCTCTGTTGATTATTTTATCATCGCCTTTTTTCAAATCCATCGTGATTTCAATTGGATCATCTGCGGATACGGTCACTTTCGCCATACTGGACATTAGGGCACTGAAAATCAATTAAATTTTTTTTGATTTTTATTTTTACAAATATTTTGAATAAAATTATTTATAATATGTTTTATAATTAAAAAAATAAAAAAACACTTTCATGACTCGGAACTCATAGGTCGCACGTTTTGAGTCGTGGATGCCTTGGGCTCTTGAAATTAAATCGAATTTCTAGCGACCGGAATAAAAATTTACCGTGGCATTCTTCCGACAAATTGCTGTTTGACCGCCGCTTGGGAATGAACCGATGGGCTGCCAGCTGGCATTGATTGAGCTTGTTCCGTGAATTGTGCGGTTTCGGTGGATTTGGACAAGGCGGTTGTGCTCGCTTTTCCTCCTAAATATTTTTCATTATTAATCATTTGCTTTCTTTTGCCAATTATTTTATACTACAGATCTGCCTCAAATTCAAGAGAACTTTTTTAGTGAAAAATTTGGGAAATTTTTAAAAATCTGAAATTTACACAGCTAATTCTCGGCCATCTACGATCAGAAATTCGATCGGCTGAATTCTTTATTCCTGATTCCTTCAAGTTCTTTACCTGCAACAGCCATGGTCACCAAATCAAAATACCCGGTTCCAACTTCGCGCTGATGCCGAACGGCCGTGTATCCATTTTTTTCAGCGTCAAATTCTGCTTGCTGAAGTTCTGAATAAGCGGTCATTCCACGTTCCTTATAGTTTCGGGCAAGTTCAAACATTCCAAAGTTCACCGAATGGAATCCGGCCAGCGTAATGAATTGGAATTTATAGCCCATGGCTCCGAGCTCGGCCTGAAAATTTTTGAAATTTCAAAAATGTTAGAAAATTTCAAATACTTGCCTGGAATTTCGCAATCGCTTCTGGACTCAAATTTGCTCGCCAATTGAACGAAGGTGAACAATTGTATGCCATCATTTTACCAGGGAATTCCTTTTGTATTGCTTCTGCAAATATCTTTGCATGTTCCAAATTAGGCGTCGAAGTTTCCCACCAAAGAAGGTCAGTAAATGGTGCCGCAGTGAGACATCTTTTGATGCAATGCTTCACTCCGGTTCCCTTTTTCAGACGGAAAAATCCTTCTGCAGTTCGGCCGGCCGCAGTATCGATGAACTCTCGATCTCCTTCGTCGATGTCCGATGTCAAAAGTGTCGCTGACTCAGCGTCCGTTCGACTTACTATTACGGTCGGAACTCCGTAAACATCCGCCGCCAAACGAGCTGCGTTCAAGTTCCGCAAATGGGCACTGTTTGGGATCAAGACCTAGAAATTTTTTTTGAAAAAACTAATTTATACTGGAAATTCAAATTGAAATTCGGATTTTTATTACCTTTCCGCCCAAATGCCCGCATTTTTTCTCCGCAGCCAACTGATCTTCGAAATGAACTCCGGCAGCTCCAGCTTCAATATAGGCTTTCATGATTTCAAAACAATTCAAAGCACCTCCGAATCCAGCCTCGGCATCGGCAACGATTGGAGCGAACCAATCACGTTTCACTCCACCTTCAGACTGTTCGATTTGTGAAGCGCGTTCCAAAGTTTTGTTGATTCGACGAGCCAATTCCGGTCCGGAATTTGCTGGATACAAGCTCTGATCTGGATACATAGATCCGGCTGTGTTTCCATCTGCTGCAACTTGCCAGCCTAAATATATGCCGACTCTTATATGTAAAATTTTCAAAAAAATTTGAAAATTTCTATTTTTTTTCTCGAATTTTTTTTGCAGTTTGTTCAAAATGTTTTAATTTTATTTTTCTGCATCTAGAAGTAATTTACTGTAATATTATTAAGAAGTATCAGCATTAGATTCTGTTCATTCTTTTAAGTGAAAACTTAACTTAATCAAATGACTGAGTCAAAATTCAAAAAAAAAAAAAAAAAAAAAAAAAATTTACCGGACAAATAAATCGCGCGCAAGCCAGCGCGAACCATTTGCATTGCTTGATTTCCCGTGATAGCTCCGAGCGCATGAACGTACGGCTCCGTTTCTAACAACTTCCACAGCTTGTTCGCTCCAATCGTCTATAAAATTATGAAATTTTTCATATCATTAATTTTCAGGTCAACTTTTATCGAAAAAATGTATGCATACTATTTGAAAGCCATTGTGGAGAGATATTGAATATATATTTTTCAAGAACAACAACTAAACTATCAATCAACAAAATTTTTATTCATGTTGTATGAGCCTTAAAGGTGAATTACATTGATAAAAATTTTGAAAAAATTTGTCAAAGATATTTTTTTTAGCTTTTGCCTATCAAGGTTTAGCAAAAATAGTAGTCACTTACTTGTGCCTAGTTGTGAGTCGTTTTTGTCGCTCATTTCCTATCGTACGGTATTTAGGTGAGAGAAAGCTCGTATTCGCATTTATATTTTTACTCTTTTTGTTAAATCTTGATAGGCAAATAATAAAAGAAATACCTTTGACAAATTTTTATCGATATTATAATCTCTTAGGGTTGATGTGAATTGAATAAAAATTTCGTGGATTGATACCTTAGATGTTGCTCTTGAAAACTATACATATAATCAATCTCTCTTTACAATTGAATATTGCAAAGAGAGAGAAAAAAATAAACACGGGGTCGAAACTTATAAAATACTTTTTATAAACATAATCAAATCATGGTCTAGTTTTAGAAAATTTTTAAAAAATTTCACCAAAATATTTACCGCTAAAGTGTATTCAATCTGGACTCCACTGCGTAATTGATGAACTTGTTCAGGTCCATAGTTTCTTTGAATTCCATTCCAACGGCCCTTCGGTGCCGACCGTATTAATTCGTAGAAAGCTCTGTTCATGATATTGTCTTATGATGAAATCGAAATAGATAGAAAATGAAAATTTTGTATATGAAGTGGATCAATAATTATTCTTTCATCAAAACACTAAATAATGAAAATTTGCTTCTCTGCAGTCTATTTATATATGCTATGCTCTTGTTCTTCAGGCGATGTACCCATCATATGTTGTCTATTCTTTTATCCCTTCAAGGCCGTTTTTTCTCGTTCCCATAACCCGAAACAAGCAAATTTTTATTTTCTCTCTCCTATCTCTTTTCGTTCTTTCTTCTCGTTCTCGATTGAAAGACCTTGTACTTTGGACGACTCGTTCTTTTTTCAACTACTATTGCGTTTATATCAATATCACGAGGAAAGAAGGCAAAAAAATACTGCCACACTTCTAGTACCTTTCATATGTCTTTGTACTTTGTCGTTTATATTAAAAATAGGAGTCAAAAGAATACTTCTACATTTATAATGTTTCTTCATACTTCTGCATATTCGCTCATATAGATTTAGGTAATTTTTTTTGACTCAAGACTTAGAAGAAATCTAGTCAGTTTTTATGATATAGATTTTCATGTAGAAAAAAATTAATAAAAAAGTAATGCACCTAGAGCTTATAGTAGAGGGCAAAGAATCAGTCTTCTTTTTACTAGTAGTTTTTTGCAGTAACATATTCAAAGAGAGAAATCATCATGTTATTTCTCTTACTTATAATAATTAACAGAAAATATAAAAATATGTACTTAGAGAGAGAACTGTTACTTATTTGAACTATGATAAAAATAAAATAACAATGTTGAACATCTAACAGAGACAAATACTAATATTCATAAAAGATAACAATACTAGTGAATAATAATAAAACAGATAATATAAAATTGACATATGAGAAGAATCAAAATAATCTATCATTGATAATAAATAGAAAAACTAAACAAAACAAAGTTTTTATGATTTATATATTTATCTTTCTGTAGCCGATGGCAACATATTTGTTGCTGTTGCTGAACGTTTTGAGCTTGAAGTTGTTGTCATTTGTAATGACGACATGTTCGGGGAAATTTACGGTTTTAATGTTATTGAGCGAGTAATAGTTTGTGGTGTTGATGTTTGCCCTAGTGATAATGACACTATTTCTTTGGTTTTCTTTTGTTTTTGCTCATATGTAAACAATTAGAATCCTTTAAAATATTTATAAAAATTAGATAATTGTAATTTTTCATCTTTTTGAGATAATTTTGTTAGTACTCTACATTTTCATAATATTGCAGCATCTGTATCATCATTAATATTTACTACATTTAGATGCAAATCGATACATTCTATAAAATCGACATTATCTAATTTCAGGTTTTCTTTATTATGAGTATACCATTGGTTTAACAAATTTAATACGTATTATTTGTGATCATTAAGTGAAATTTATAAAATAGGTGCAAATGTTGGTAATGGTACTACTGCATTTGTTGTGACCAGAATTAAATTGATATTTATTGTTATTGGTGAATTATGACCTTTTTGTTTTTACTGTTATTTAAGTTTATCTTGTGTTAATTTAATCATAATTTTTTTTTAAATAATGAAAACTATTTCGAATGTCAGATAGTACTAAAAAATTTCCATCTTTTAATTTGAGACATAATTCTTCTTTTATATCATCTAATTTTTTACAATCAATATCAAGTTCTCATGCATCACAAATATCATTTGTCCTTAGGAAAACAGACATAGAACTAATTTGCTGGACTTCAAGTACAAATGCTTGATGATAACATAATCAATCTTTATCGGTTAAAAAATAGCATATCTGATGATAAATTATTACTCCGTGAAAGCCCTGGATTTGCCATATTGTACTAAATCATATAATTATATCAACAAACAAGAATGGCTTGTAAAGAAATGTTATTATGATGGAAAAAAAACATTATTCGAGATGAATGCATATATATATTTTTTTTACTTAAATAGAATTGCCATTAGGTAATTAAAGAACCATTTAGAAAAATACCTTTTTCTTTCTTTTATTGGTAGGTAACGTATTCGTTTCAATAAAAAAAACAGCGACACTGTCTGGGTCAATATAGGGACATAAATCATTATTGTCATTGATTATATGAATGATTCATTTTACACTGAAAATTCAAAGACTCTTCACCGAATCTATATATAAACTTTAGTTTAAATATTAATACTAGTTGTTACTATTCTATAATCGAAAATTTCAAATGCTTTTCAAGAATACAATTTTTTCTATTAAAATAATTAGCATATTGCAGAATATCAAAAATATTCTAGATCATATGAATTTAGATTGTCTATTCCTATAAAATTCACTTTCTTTTGTTTGAAATGACCTTCTTAATTGAAAGAATTGTAATCGATTCAAGACCAACAGTTTTATCATGCGTTAATCCTCTTCAAAACGATTCAACGTTTTATGATTTATAGGAGATGAAATAATGTTATAGTTCCTTATTATTTCTCTCAAAATATTTTATTGCTATTCTTTTAGAGACTTTGCCGATGCATCTTTTAATACATAAAAAATTCAATGTCATAGAATTTATCAGTGTGTTGCGATACTTTCAAAATATCCAATCATTTTGACTCATCCGATACTTTATCATCAGTATAAACATTTCAATGATGAATAACATGACTTGCTATGAAATTTTTATTCTTCTATTGATTTAGAAAGTAACAATCAGCAGTACAATTAACAAAAATAGAAATATCTCTCATTCCTGACAACAGTTTATTTTTTTTTTAGTTTTATCACAATAAAATTACATTGCACCGTAGAACAAATAATATCAGAGAAAAACAATCAAAAATACTGACATCTATTTGTTCGTTTACTTTTCTTTTTTTTAATGTTTCATAATTGCTTCTTCTGTACGATTTCGAATTGTTTCTAATATTTCTTTCCAATCTTTTTCACCAATTTTTTGTATTGTACGTTTAAGTACTTCCATTGCTTTTGGAAATGTTGCTTTAAATATTGTTATGACCTCATTTGGCTCGACAATACCTAGGACAAAATCAAATATTGACTTTCTCGTTCTTATATCACATGACAAAAAAAAAAAAGAACGCAAAACAAACCATCTTCTTTCCAACAGATGTCATCAGTAACAATCCCAAGTGCTGCATATGGTAGACCTAATTCTTTTGCAAGAATTGTTTCAGGTGTTTGTGTCATTCCGATTGTTGTACAACCCCAACTAATAAAAACTTTATTTTCAGCATAAGTTGAAAAATTAGGTCCTTCAATAACAACAACAGTTGATTTTTCTTTATATATAACATCAGGTGTTTCAGCACATGATTGAAGTAATAATTGACGTAATTCACGATCATATGGAGGATGCATACTCATATGCATAACACCTATAAAAATAATATTCCAATTTGTATATCAAATAAAGTGTTATTCTGTTACTGCTAACGAGAGAATTACTCAAAATGGTTATTCAAATAATGGATACCAGTTCGTATGTTTCCATTGTAAGCGAAAAACAAATATAAATTCATAGAAAATTCTTATAGATTATAATTTTCAGAAATTCACAATCGATAATTTAGTAATTTCACTATATGATAAATTGCTTTTAAAATAGGTCTTATTGCATTACGAAAGTACGATTGAGACTAGAGTAAGTCTAAAAGAATTTGTGCCACGAGTTTCTTATCTTCAATTATGATCATTTTAGTGAATTTTCAGAAATACATAATGTGTAATATCCGTCATTTTCAAGTATACAGTTCTCAATGACATTAGTTCATTATGAAAGTGTTCGATTTTCTGATCTCATCTTTTTTTGCGGCACTAATACTGAAAGTTCTGTTGTGTGAAGAAATAAGCTTTGTTCTTATATTTATCTGTCTCGATACGAAATACTAGAATATCTAAGATCTGTACATAGAACCTAATTAAAGATTTACAAGAAATCTTTTTAATTGAAGAACTTCATTTTCCATGATCATAGTCTCAATCTTAAATGATCTTTTTAGTCTTGAAAAATTTTCGGTTTTCGTGTCATAATCATGCACATAGAAATTTTTTCTACTCTTTCGAAATAGATATTCAAATTGGACAAAAAACGGCAATAGATTGATACTAAAATGATTATCTATTCTCTGATTGTCAATCGACTACTAGTATACCGACGGTAGTACAAATAAACGTCTAATATGGTTATATTATTTCTAATTTATTATAAAACACAATGATCATTGACAAACCTTGAAGATGACCAGGCTCATGATCATAAAATGTATTTGGACGATGCTTTGTCATATCAATGAAATTATCTAAATTATAATCAGAATCTTGATAAAAATGAATAATAGAATACACAATATCAATACCAAAAACGACAAGAGTACCACGTTTAAAATCTTCAGATAGTGAACCAACTGCTGTTGTAGCCAAAACTAAATCAGCACCAAGTTGTTTCAATGCCCAAAGATTAGCTCGATAACTAAAATGAGCGATAAAAAAGAACAGATTGAAAACTATAGATACAACAATATCAATTTTAAAATTAGTTACTTAAGTTTTGTAGGATTAAATGAATGTTGACGTCCATGTCGAAAACATAATACACATTGAACACCATTAATCGTTCCACTAACTAAATGATCTGATGGTTGTCCATAAGGTGTATCAAAAATTTCATGTTCAACACGATTTGATAAAATATCACTTCGATCAAAACCTGATCCACCAATAATTCCTACACGAATTGTTGATACCATCTGTAAATCAATTGATTATATAACAAAAATTTATCGTTTATAAATGCTTTTATTATTATTATTATTATTATTAATATTTTTCAGATCAATCGAAAAAAAAAAATATATTCACAAAGAAAAACAAAAAAGAAACACAATTCTTAATTAATTCATTAATTCATTGAGAAATAAATTCTTGCTGTTGATCATTATACTACAAGAAAATGCATATAATTAAAATTTTAAATAAAAAAAAACAAAACAAAACAAGAAGAATGAAAGCCCAAACAAGCAAGAATAAATAATTCAATCATAGTTTTAAATTTAAATCAGAATCGCTAGTATATTTTTGCGTTCCAAAAAGATGCGAAAGCAATGGCGTTTCATTATTTGTTTTTATACGTGTTGTTTTACCATTTTTTCGAATTATATTTGTTGTTGATATACCATTTTTTCGTCGTCGTTGTTGATCATTTGATAATGATGAACCTTCACCATTTACTCGGATGGATGATTGAAAACTAAAGTGATTATCTAAATTGATATTTGTTAAAGGTGTAGCAGTACGAGCATTAGCAGTAGCAATAATTGATGATTGATACATGCAATCAGCAAATGATTCATAATCACTGGTTTGTTGAATATTTGACATACCGGTATTATTATTGTTATTATTTAAGGAAGCTCCATCAATTGATATTGAGCTTATAGAATTTGAAAGAATTTCATCATCATCATTTGTTTTTTTTGTTTTATCTTCTTCATCAGATGATTCATCAGATACATCAATTTTTGGAAATTCGGTTAATTCTAAATAATAAATAATTATGTTAATGAATTATATAGAAAATAAAATAGATAAATAATATATAGCAGATTACGGAAAGATTTTTTTTTTTTTCTAAAATCAATTACCTTGATTGACGGATAAATCCGTCGATAAGTCTAAAATGTTGGTTTTTTTTTTTATGTTCGAGAAAAAACACCTAACTACGATTATTACTTACCAAGATCAGGTAATTCAATAAATTCATCGGGTTTATCTGAACCAACACCTGGTTCACGTGGTGGAAGTTTAATTAATAACTGATTTTTGCGTTTGGAATGAATCTTAAAATGCAAACAAAAATTATATGAAATTTAGCTTGAGGTTTTTTTAATGATTTCTTCGAAATGTTCGTACTTCTTCAGATATTCGTTCAAGATTATTTAATGCTGTACGATACATTCTTTTCGCTTGACCTATTGCTTTTTGTACAGCTTCAATTCGAAGTTTCTGATTCTAAAGAAAGAAAAAAATATATTACTTAATATATACTCACAAAGGATAGTCTCAGTAGGACTAGAAAAGTCTTTAAAAGGCTCGTGTCCATGGATCTCTGACGTCTGTTTTTACTGAATTTTTGCTTTCGCTTTAGATATTTATCGAAGAGTCAAATGGCTAGCAAAATATATGAAAAATTTCAACTAAAAAGAATCTTTCTTTATCGAGATAGAGGAACATTTTTTCCGGTTGAAACTTTCAAAATAAAACAGAAGTTCATAGGTATGGACTCTTAAAATTGGTCTAATCTTACTGAGGCTTCCTTGTAAACTCAATATGAGCTCGAACATCGGGTATCAGTTCGTTTACTTCTCTCATTAGCTTCATTGATACAAAGCAGTTGAAAAGTGAATACTACCGATAATGTTATTCAAAGAACTATTTAATCGAATGAAGTAATTGATTGATTTCTCGAAAAATTAAAAATTTAATTAAGATATTTATACTAAAATATGGCTTATCTTTAGGATTTGGAGCTGAGAAGTCATAAAAACCTCTGTCCAACATTATTTATGATCTTCTAAAATTTATTTTCTAACTATGTGAAATCGCTTTGTTTTTTTTTTTTGGAAAAATCTTTTAAATTAGAAATTATGAAAAAAGTCTTTATAATAGAAGACCATAAGTCCTGTATTGCAGAGGCAAGGGTTAGTTTACTGTTCATTTATTACGGTTAAATTTTGTATATCAATATAGTCAATTGATGTTGTATGTTTAATCAATACATAAGAAGAAAAAAAAAATAAATGAATGTCTATAAGAAAAATACAGAACATTTGTATTTCGCCTATGTGTACATTTAATGTCATTATTGTTATTTAGGTAATGGCTAAAACGATAAGAATCGATAAAAATATCTTCATATTGAAATTAGATGTGTCTTTTTTTTTTTTTTTTTTTTATTGTTATTGAAAACAAAAAATGAGAAGAACTGTATTGATTTTATTTACTTGTAATTCATGTTCTGCATTCTCTTTTGCATCGAAATAAGGCCTATAAAAATTCAAAAATCAATTTCTTTCTTTTCAATAATTTTTTTTTTTTGTCTCTTTATACTTTGATTTAACAATTGATCTTTTTAATGATCGCTGAAGTGTAACACGTTTTTGTTCATATTCTTGATAAAGTTTTGATTTTTCTTCATGTGTTCGTTCACTACGTGTTTTATCTTGTTCAGCTTGCATAACCTTTATTATATCAAATAATTAATCTAATATATATTTCAAATAATTTTTGTTTTTTACTTTCATTGTTGCATGATTAACATATTCTTGCCATGCAGCATCAAATTCACGTTTATCTGCTTTTAATAATTTACTTTCAGCTAAACTTAATGTTTCTTTTGCAACACGATATATTTCAACAGAACGTTGATATTCTTGTGCAGCTTTTTGTGTTTCTGATTGAGCCTAAATATACAAATATCATATTATATCTATTTAAATATATGTTTTAAATTAATTTACTTCTTCAGCTTGTTTACATGCATCATAAAAAGGTCTTGCACGTTCTACACAACTACCGAGATCTTTTGCAAGAACAGCTAAACGTTGTTTACAATTATTAAAACTTGTTTGAAATAATTGTTGAGCTTCCTGAAATATTAGATGTGAATTTTATTCGAAAAAAAAAGACAAAAGAAATTGACTTACATCTAATTGTGTTTCAAGATTATTTATTTCACTTGTTGCAGCATTAGCACGTTCTAATTCAATCTATTATAAATAATAGTTTTCTTTTAATTTTGAATAAATTTTTTTTTTTATTGTATTTTACTTGTATTCGAGGATCAAGTGGTTCATCATTAGTTTCATCTGATTTTTCAACTATTTCATTTATTAAACTATCTTTTGTATGATGATGATGATTATCATCGTTTTCAAGAGATTTTGATGAAATCGATAAGAACGACATATAGAATATTTTGAAATAGAAACAGACAAACAACGTATCAGTTGTTTTTTTTTTATCTAATTAAACATAATCTAAAAAATATAAAATAGTTCATGCTTTGTTAAGAAAGACAAATTAAATATAAAGATGTTATATTTATTAAACAATAGACCATTGCCATTGATTGATTGGTATTTTTTCCAATAAATGGTTCTAAAATAACATTAATTTGATAGGGAAATATTCTCCTTGTTCGAATTATATAACTTATGTTTAATTAGACACAGTTTGAGACGAAACAAAGATATGCTAAAAATAGCTCTGCACTCTTTGCACATTTTACAATAGTGACACAAAATATCAAGTATTATATCTCTTCTTAAAACACGTGTTAGAAAGATAATTTTTGTTTTTGTCAGGTGTTCACCAAGAAAATGACGCGAAAGGAAGAAGAAATATTTATGTAAGGTAGTTTTAGTCTTTTCATTAACTTATTGAAGAAATTAATAATTTAGTTTTATTGAAAGAAAAAGCTTATGGGTACTCGATATGTTGTACCATTATTTGACCTGCACAAATAAGTTTAAAATCTATCTAATAGAAAACAAAACATAATGAATTAAGGATAACTTAAGAAATCTTTTACGCCATCTCCGGTAAACTTGAAGAACAGCTTGTTTCCTGGAGTTGGAACAAGTTTAATAAAAATTGAAATTCTTCTTTACCTGATAATTATTAGACACTACTTCCCGTAGCTATTTTTTTCAGCTTCATGCCATTCAAGTTACAACCGTTTTACTGAATTTTCGATTCAAATTCAAATATTTATCGAAAATTCAGTAAAACGGTCATCATTTGGTTCAAGAGACCCTTGGATACGAACTCTTCTATAATCTTCTAGTTTTATCGAGATCTCCTTATGAACATACTCCAAAAATGCATTACTTCCTTGAACTGGAGTTTTCTTTTTATATATCTTGGCGAAAACCAGTGGTACATTACATATTGAAACCAAATTTAGACAGTCAAAAGACTTTCTAGTATATGTAGAAGAAAATTTCAACTAGATCGGATACACTAGATTTGAAAACAGGGTAATTCTAGCTATATGTTACTTATCGAAACATGTCCAGTAGATAAAGGACACATTAAAACCTATATAAAGCAGCAAAAAACAAAAACAATGAAAAATTTTCAATCGGGCAAGGAGAAGTGTTATCTTAAGTTGAAATTCCGACATTTTTATGAAAATATGCTTGATAAAATTTTTTATTTATTTCTATTCTAAGAATATAAATTCATTCATTTTATTAAAAGAAAATCAGCTTTCAATAATTTATTAAGTGACATGCAGAACTCACTTTCATCATAAATGAAATAACATAAAAATGTCAATTTGTATGTGCTCTTCATACAAGTATTCCGGAAGATAATTTTTCTTTTTATCAGCTAATAGGAAATGTTCTTTCTCTTTTTCTCTATATGGTCGTGTGTAAAATGATATGAGAAGAGATATAACTACAAAATGAGTTTGCAATTTTCCGTAACGTGTCAAAACAAAATACTAATAGCAATATCTCTTCGATAAATACATCTAGAAATAAGATTTTTTTTTTTTTTTTTTGTCAGTTTATAGGCTTTTTTTTCTCTGTCGAAGTTTATATAATTTATTTTTAGCACGCATGCATTCATAAAAGGTTGCGAGAAGAAAAAACACTTACATAATAATTTAATGGTTTTAATATCGATTCGTTACAATGTGTTCTATCGTTCTAGATAATTTCATTAAAATAGAATCAACTAATATCTTACGGGAACTTCTGATAAGGTTGAAAACAGTAAACTAACTATCATCTCTAAAGTTTTCTTTTTTTTTTGTACGAATCTATATAAAAATCTTTATTTTATTCTAAACAAAAAAAAAATTGTCAACAATTTGTGTCATGGCTATTACATCGTATATTATTTACCTGTATAATTGTTCTTCTGTAGTTTAATTACAATGGAATCCATATTCAAGCCGAACAATATTGGATTTCTATATTCTAAAGAATATTTTTACATTATGATAACATAATATTGTTGGCGTGTTTGGAACGTGAATTAATTAATAGTATGGCTTGATTCATATCTTTTTAACATTACGTACAATTTTACGATAAAGAAAGTTTTAATATCTATTGCAAATAAATAAAAATAAGGAACTGATGATGATAATTACGCATGTTGTTAAATCTATGTATGATAGACATTAGAAACAATTATTCTTATCAAATTGTTTGTCTAAATAAACAACATTCAATGTAAAATCAAACTGAAATTAACAAAAATACAAAACACTTTTTCAGTACTTTAACAAATCATGAAGGCAAATCATTAAATAAGTCACAGCGTTATGATCGATAATTGATTTTTTAATAAATCAATATTATGATTCTTATCTACTTACTCATACTAATAAAACAACAAGAACAAAATATAATTGAGGATTGGTACGAATTTCGATGAATCACGAATGATGTACTTACTCAATATTGTAATTATATGAAAATTTAATATTTAAAAAGTCTAAATGAGAGTCTTTTTTTATTATATTCTACTTGCTGATGAAAATAGTTGGTGATAAATCTGGTCATTTCTTTTGTTTTTTAAGGATTCTTTTTTTCATGCGATCATTAAAGTAATGAAAAAATGTAATAAAGATGGCGTTGTATTATTCAATAGTTTTAGATTTTTTTCCGATCTCAAACAATTATTGAAATTCGAAGAAAATGTAAAATTTTAATCAAAATTGATAGGTCTGGTTCATGACTATTGCAAATAATTTTTAAAAAGCTAGATTATTTAGTATCTTATTAGTAGATGTCGTTGTCTACTAGAATTTAAAACATAGTCACTCACTAAATACTACAAAATATTTAGGTCAAATATACCTTGACGAGATAAATATAACTTTATATATTCTAGCTATTATTTTCTATAAAATGAACAGAAATAAATAATAAATATCGACCAAACGAGCAACAAAAAAATAAACCATTAAGATCAAGTTTCACCAAAAAAGTTTTGAAGAACAAGAATACATCATGAGAGAATTAGTTCATTTATTTCTAGAATATCTAATTGAGATAACAATCAGTTCTAAAGTTCTTTAAAATGGTTTTGGCAATTATGCAGTGATCAAGCATTTTTCTACACTATATTTCGTCATATATATCATAGTGTTGAACAAATACATTCAAAAAAAAATTTTTTCTTTTTAAATTTATTAGTAAATGTTTATAAAATAACACAGCATCCTTTTTCGGCTGCATGACATTGCGGACAAAACCCATAGCCTGGTCCACGTGGAGTATAACATTGTAAACAAATAATTTTTTGACATCGATAACATTTATGATCACCGACAATTGTTGGATGATATGCACATGTTAATACATTGACATTATCTGATGCTGCTTGATAGGCAGTTGAACTTGGAATATTCATTACTGATTTCAAAATTTTTCTAATATTAACTGAGTGTTTATGATCTTTTACGTTAAAATATATATAACAAGAATTCATCGAAAGATAAGAACAAAAGAATACATGACTCAATATTGTGTGTAGATTATGAAATTTGTTCTATTTATTCTTGACCAAATACATTTTGATATCGTATGCTAGAATTATAGAAGACTCAATCAGATTAGATATAGATTAGCATTATATCAAAAATAAGTAAAAAGAAAAAAAACGAAATAAGAACAAAGATAATACATATGAGATTCACACTTTCTAGAAACAACATGATCTTAAAAATAGTTTGCAAATATGTTTTATTATTATTATGGTAAGTGTATATATATTAGAAATGTAGAATTAATTAAAGCTTTACATGTTTTAAGATAAAATTATCTTATTTTAATGACATCTAATAAAGTATTGAAGATATTTTTCATTCGCATTGCACAAAAATTGAACAACAATGACAGGAATCATCAAGAAGAGTCTTTTACATTGATAAGTTCTTTACCAGTTAATAGAATTAAATCAACAACAGAGAATATCATAGTATGCATTGTTTCGTCCTTGTAGGACGTTTTTTTTGTTGCATTTTGACAAGGATAAAAACTTGTCGGTAGATGATTTACGATGTAAAAAATCATTTACGATATTATCATTTTAATAAATCTCATCATATATTCTCCAGTAGATATACTATGAACAATAAAAAAGGCAACATTTAACATTCATAGAGTGAACAAAACTTAAAGATGCAGGATTCAAAATGTAAACAATGTAAATTGATGGACAATAAGACAAGATAAGTTTTATTTTTATTGTTTTGTTTTTGGAATTTATCGTATGAACGAATAAATAATATGTTGTCGATTTGACTTGGAGATAAATATGTTCGTCATTGAGTAAATATTCTTTCTGCCGACGCAGTAGTTACTAGTATGACATGCACTCTTGTGACTACCATTCATACTAATAGAAAATTATAATGAACTTCTCTGACAGACGAGAGCTTAATTTCATCACGAATCATGAGGTAATTTGAGAGCTCTGTATATCTGATGTCCTTCATTGGACAGAAAGAGATTTTCGTTCAACATGATCAAATTATTAAAAAATTTGTATGTTTATTATGAAGATTAAGATATCTTTTTAGAAGTTTTCTTCCTCATTAGAAAACATCTCAATAGATTGAATCATCGCTTGACAAACAAGTAAACATACATAAAATTTAAGTTTCTTACTAACACTTCAATTCAGTTTTTGCAAAGTATTGAATTGTGATATGAAAACAAATCGATAATGTTTGGTTATTTTTATTTCTGCAGATGAATGAAGCACAAGTTTTGTAGGATTAAAATGCCAGTAATTTATTGAGGAGTGTGGGTGTTGGCGGATATGTCTGTGAATATTCTCTTCTTCTTCAGATCAGTTCAAAAGATATTATAAGTAAGTGTATGTATTGATAAATCTAAAACTGGATGTTAGGCAAATATGATTGCCGCATCGAGTCATCTGTTTTTTTTAATTTTATTTTTTAACGTATCTTTCTGAGCTGCTTGTGTTCTTGTCATTGACATAGATAAGACAAAATTGAAAAGAAAGATTAGATGTAACGTCCGAAACGAATAACTCGTTTATGTACGCTGTTCTTGAAGTGCTTACTAATAATTTTCATAATGGCTCATGCATATTTCTCAAACATTACGAGTAAATAGTCGATATCTGCTCGATGCTTTAGAATCCGTGAAAAAGCATTATCTTTGGGTGATAATTTCAAAATCTACGGTAAAACAGATACAGAAGTATTTGAAGTTCGATCAAAAGTATTGACAATACATGGTTCAAACAGTATCCTTACAGATATATCAGGAATGTAAGTTGATCCTGAGTCACAAGAATCGCAGAGTCAAGTTTCGGACAGTCTTGAGAATATACTATTTTGTTTTCTTTAATAGTCTCCCACATCAAAATTCGTGGGAAATCATTGTCTCACAGCAAATACAAGCTATTATCAGTTCATAGTGGTTAAGATGAACAACAACTTGCTATGGTTAATCTGAAGTCTCGTGAGAAAGACACTCTTAAGATTGAGCCAAGTTTTGGAGTACTCCAATTGGGGCAACGAGATGCACGCACACGTTCGTTCATTCTCAACAAATATGATGGCATGCTATTGGCTACAGTGAATAAAAGTTTCTTGTCAAAGACGAATATAAAAGACAATGAGAAGAAGTCAGATGCATTCCTTTTAGCTTTGGTGATTGTTTTAGATTGTACATTGGAGTCAGACCATTTTCTTTTCTTCACATTATAAGATTAATCATTTTTTTATTTTTAATATACATACATGAAAAAATGTATACCATAATGTCTATCTCCTTGAGAATCATATGAATTCGTGCATAACCACAACGGCCATGACAAATTCATTGTCTGATTTCTGATATTGTCTATTCAAAGTTTATAAAAGAGTAAGCGGATTTACGACGTCATCCTGGTAATCACGAACGTATCCTAGTATGTAGACGATATTGAATGTTCCATTGCTAAGACTCGAGATCTGATATTACTAGGTTGAACATGTAACCTAGAGTGTTCATGTACTATATATAACAGTTAGTTCTATGGCATCACGCACAACGAAAGCAAAGAATGAATCAAAACAAGACAAGAATAGTGCCTTCGAGTGAACGTAAGCAAAAAAAACGATTTTCCGTAAAGTCACTATGAATCTGTCATTTCAAAAGATATTTTAAAATAGTATCTCCATAAACAGTGTTGTGTGAATGTTATTCTTCATGATAACGCTTTCCAATTTTGATAATATTAAAGTATAAGAGTTTTCCTTCAGTTTTTCAGAGACCAATCAGCGAAATTTCACAATCACTTCACAGTGGGTGAACATGAAATTCTAGCTCTTTTTACTGCAGTTAGACAAAGAACTTTTGTCACTTCGATGTACATTATTTCTTACTAGATCTGGTGTGAAAAAAGATGCAATTTCGTCTATACAATTATTATTTTCTATTATCTCTTCTTTTTGAAAGTCTTTTAAACATCATATTTTTGTCCCTATAATCATTTCATTTGTAATCTAAAAAGACTAAAATTATGCAAATCTTCTTTCTCAATGAAGTCAAGGAATAAATTCTACGCAAAGTTGTATGTTTCTTCACAGCTCAAACTCCTTGATCAGCCAGGTATCGATTCTACCACTGTATGTTCTCACAGCACCAAAAAAATAGAAAAAATTTGCTAGCTGCAGTTTCTTTGTTTAATAATATCATCGTGTTGAATTTAGTGTTTCTTGGCCGATTGTATATGATATTTTTACTAGAATAAGACATGACTGTTGTTCGTTGTTAACTTCAAATCCTTAGTTTTCTTTCATGAAAGAAATGGACTTAGTTGGATCCATACTTTGATAAGAGCATATCATGTATACAGAGTTGTGAATTCTCGATAGAGCTTTCAACCACCGGATCAACTTTTTGTGTTCTTCTTCAGAGAGACGGATAAATTTTCAGATAAGAAAAATCGCATATTTAAAATCAATATAATTAATCACCCCGATGTTCATTGAAATGTCGAGAGGATAGTTGCTTCCTTCTATCGCGTAATCCATGGCATATCAGCCACTCTGCTATACATCAAGTATTTCTCTTTTTTTTTTCTTACTTGCTACCGTTCATATCGTCGATTAATGTATCTGATCTAGCAAATATTCGCACATCATAGAATATGATCATATACATATTTGTCATATTTATATATGAATAAATTTAGGTTTATTCATTGAAAATATTTACGTCTAATTCTTAAACGAGCAAAACAAGTAACGAAAAAAAACGATGATATGAAAAAGCATTCAGCTTTTATTAATATAAAAATGTTTGATCATTTTCAAAGGTCAATTGTATTATTGAATTAATGAATCAAATTTAATGTCACATGAAAAGATTAGATGTGATAACGAGCAGTATAAACATCATAGAAAAATATATTGAACACATATTCGTTTAATAAAAAAAAAATGATGAAAACTCGGTAAAAATCGACTTTTGTTAAGCACTCACAAGTCTTTATGATAGAAAAATATAACATGATATCGTTGTTTGTATAGATTCAAATATTTTGTGCCATACACCAATGCGTTAAAAGATAACCACTGCCTGAGCGTCATCGGATGGCATGATACATACAAGTATGATGCTCTGCAGACTTTTCAGAACTTTTCTAACCTATCTATGTGGGATATAGGTGGATGTTGGTGTGTATCTTCTTTTCTCGTAGCCATACTCATTCTGACACACTCATATCCTTGATAGCATTTAAAGATATCATTGCAAAGCAATCTTATGGCTTTATTCTCGAGCAAGACAGTTCTGTGTTATTCCTTATTATATTATTTTTTTCTTGCTGAATGAAATAATTCTCTCTGTTGGATTAAGTTGCACTCTGTTAACCTAGCTGAGGCATGCATAACTCACTTGGAGAAACCATGTTGCTAAAAGTATTCAATTGTATCCCTTGTAAGATAATTTTGTCTTACCATTGGTAAATATATAACTTTAACTGTTTCTCAACGTAACTAGTTGAAACTCATGTAAAATGCTTAGAAATCAGCTACAGCCAAACTATTTACTTATTTTGCTTCTGTATCAGTCACGTCGTCACTATAGTCAGATTTGTTATGTGATAGTCTCTCAATAGAACGAGACTGTCGAGTTTTGTTGACTATGTCATGAAAATATTCATGATAATCTTCATTGAATATGTTGCTTGACATAATTATCGATTTATAGATTAAAGCGCTGTTTCTCATACCTTTAAATAATTACGAGCTATCAGATGTTGTTCGCGATCAGCCTTATCGTTACAATACTCTGGATAGTGGGTAGTGCTCCACAATACAATCTTTACTATACTAGTCGAATGAATATGAGCGGAGCCAATTTGTATCACGATTGTCTTTACTATTATGTGAGAATGATATCGTGAAGTACAAAATACAATCTTGATATGCCTTTCAAATTATTCCATACTGTATTCGTCCGTCAGAACCTGAGTTGTTTCATGTAAAACGTAATAAATCAGTAGAAGAAAGATCGATTACTTTTGATATTTTACATGCAAATAATATTAGCAATCAGTAATTAATTACATGATCTGCATCGATAGACGTTGCTAAACAATATCAGGCTCATGAAGACATTTACTGATGTTGTCCAACATATATTTCTGTTGAAAAATTATCTAACATCTGAGCCCGTTGACTACACAAGTTATTCGTGCTACACACACGTTGAATGCAGTCGCGGACCTGTACCGATGTGTCTCGATTGGCGAGAAGTATGTAATAATCATATTGATTGTTTGAATGGTAGTCAAGACGAAGAAAATTGTTTTTTTT
Organism: Rotaria sp. Silwood1; assembly: GCA_905250075.1. Lineage (NCBI taxonomy): Eukaryota > Metazoa > Rotifera > Eurotatoria > Philodinida > Philodinidae > Rotaria > Rotaria sp. Silwood1. The sequence continues at coordinate 225,941 of CAJNOP010000254.1, forward strand.
ACTCGAACTGAATGAATGTGCTGATGACGAATTTTGGTGTGTGGAAATGACATGTGTATTCCTAACTACTTTTTTCATGATGATGACCTGAATCCAGATTGTCTCGATGGAACAGATGAATATCAAACCTTGTTGGCATCAAAGGAATGCTACCAAGATCCGGTATTTCGATGTTCTGAGCTAAGTCCTCCATATGAATTGGGATATTTCTTGTGGCGATGATACATTTATATCAAACTATACTTCACCATTTGTCCTCAATATGTGTAAGAATGGGCGCAATTTTTTGTTTTCAACAGCCATATGGTCTTATGCGAATCACAATACATCGTTGTCATTGAATTGTTGGTTTGCCGTGATTTGTTTGCACAATCTGAACAATATCGATGATTTAGACTGTGATGATTATTGTGATTTCGACACATGTCTCGAGATCACCAGAGATCAGTGTATATCACTATTCATCTTCCATAACTATCAAATATTTGGTCACGTTCATTTCTTATATTTATCAAATATCACTATTCTCGTTTCAATGCCAGTGCCTAATTACATTTGTTACAATGATGAATTATGCGACTTTCTTAAGCCAACCATATTTGTGAATAATCTGACATGTCTACAATTCGAAGCCTTTGGTTTCAATGCGAATATAGTACTAAATTGGTACTCACTTATAACGGCTCTGCATGGTGTTTTTCATGGCTGTTCCTCGACATATTCGGTCAATCATCAACAGCTTTGTCAAGCAGAAAACGTATTCCATTGTCCCAACTCATCCACGTGTAATTTTCACCTTGTCAATAGACATTATTTGAAGAGGTCTATCATATTGTCTGCAAGATATAATAGAAAAATATATAAATTCCCATTTGTTGTTTTTATGTTGAAAATAAAATCCACAAAGACTCATTTCGTTTCAGACAAATCATAAGCCATTAATTTATGAGCTTTATGCTTTTCATTTAAATAATCAACATTTTGACGAATGTATGTTAACATCTCATCATCAGACATTTTTACATGATCAGCCATCACAATTGATTATAAATGATGGCTATGACATGCCATATAAGATTTTGGAGGCTAAGATAATTTGAAAGAAAAAAAACTACTTTTTGATGAAATAATATTTCCAAAAAATTTTTTACTGTATTTTCATATGACACCAAATGATGAATGAATTGTGCTTAATGATTTAAATGAAACGATTCATTGAGAATTTTTTGAGTGTTCAATTAGAAGATCAGTAGTTTCAGGAATCAAAGCATTCATTTCATATCTTACTTATGAAAGAACTAAAAAAAACACTATAAATTAATTCGTTCTATTTCAGCTTACGAATACTCAACTAATCGAGATGTTTGTATTTGCGTCCCATTAATTCTTTTCTTTTTCTTTGACACATACAAGTTTTTCTACGGTTTGTTCAGCTATAGTATTTTTTTGCAGCTAAAACTCGATTAGAAATATTGTGCCCAGCTAGTTGTATAGTCCTATATAGAATAAGCAGAAGTGAATGTAGAAGACAATGTAGCGATCTTCAGCAAGCTGGTTATAATCTTTTTAATTTTGATTTTTTAAAAATTTTCTTCATAAGTTAGATATAGCCTAAAGATTAGTTTAAAACGATGGAAAAAAACTTTGAACTATCTATTGATACAAAATCAAAGAAAAAAACAAGTAACAATCACTCAAAACTTAGAATTTAAAAAATATATAAAAATGACTGAGATAATACATATCTTCTAGCGACATCAGCGAAATTATACATTAGATCCGAATAGGATAAATGTATAATCACAAAGTATTACTCAAAGAACACCTTATAGGTAGGTGTACTTACAAGATTTTGAACAAAAATTTTTTATAAAATGAAATATAAAAAAGTTATAGCCATTTTGATGAAGATCACGGACTTACTTTAATTTCTTCTCTTTGTAATGATTTCTTGTCTCTATAGTTCTTTTTTTCCTTTATAAGTTCAAGTTTTTAGTACAAAATATTCCTAAATCAACATGTACGGTGAGAATTAGGATCTGATATTTTGCATATAGTATGATCGTATACAACTGTATGCATTCATATGTGGTTCGTAAACGATGAACGTTTAACTCCGTATATGAAGAACTAGATCATAATTTTTTCAAAATTATGTATTCTTTACGATCCCGTTTCTTTCCGTAAACCGCCATTTACTAGCGTGCTTTTTCAACCTAGGCTGCTTTAGATTATAACAAAAATATCTTGATTGGAAAATACATCAAGAAGCTTCAAGATTTTGTTCCCTGTTGTGACATTTAATATACTTGGCATATTTTTCGAACAAACAAGTGGAATGATAGAATTGAAAAGAACAAATGAAGAAAATTTAAACGCACTCATGTGCAAAAAAAGAACTTCGTCAAGTTGAAAGTAATTTTTTGAAAATACAAGAAAATAAAATTAAAATACAATGTAAAGAAAATAAACTTAGCTAACTATTGAACACAGCAAAATGTCACTCATTTTAGATTAAATGGAGAAAAATTGAACGATATTCGAACGTTCGAAAACAAAGCCACAATATATGGTTGAAACAACTCTGTTACTTATTAATCATCGCCTAAGACTTCAAATACTACTATAAATAACTCATTAATTAGTATAGCAGCAGGCATCTTTGACCATCACCTGCTAAAAACCCAATAAGCTCGTAAAATAGACATGAATCAAACGGGCAAGCTGTATCGTAGTTATATCTTCCGTTAAGTGCTCAAGCTTCTGCAATTATCAAGTAGAAAAAGTTGTCATGTTCAATAATTGAACAAACATGCTCAAGATGAAATGAAGCAAAGCTGAAGAAGCATATGGTTCGAGAGTGCATTCAGAACGATGAGTTTGAGCACTATCATTGAAATTGAATTAACATCTATTCATTTATTTTGATGAAAATTTCAGTTGTTCTATTTCCTGAAAAAAATATTGAGCATATACTTAATAAACAGAGTATTGGAATACCTATGCAGAAATGCTTGCTTTCTCTATGGTTCTTTTGATCAAACGTATTGAAATTCTCAAAGCAGACATACATGGTTTTTCACATTCGAAGTTCTATCTATCAATCTTATGCAAACTGCAAGGATATCTGGTGTATTGAGAGTTTGCTTGTTATTATATGATGTTCATTCTTTAGACTGCTTTTCGATCGGTAGGTATGGTTCTCTTCAATGGCCAGACTTTTCAGGTTTATAGACTACCACAACTTGTCTCTCTTACGGTGATTTTCTTGTTCACAAATCTATCACTGCTCATTTAACAACAAGATACTTACATAAACAACGATTGTTTATCCAGAATATAGATTCATGGAATTTCAGTTAAATATAACTAAAAGCAGAAAAGTATTTGAAGAAAGACGGTAGGATATGCATGCATTGAATCAGTTATATTTTGATTTCTTTTTATTATTAGAAAAAAACAATAAGAATAGAGTATCCGTATATGAAGAGCATTGTTTCTGCTGCAGCGACGTCAATCGAGAAGAAAAGAAACTGACTTTTGTTTTTATAAGATTGTAAGCATCCTCGTTCTACTGGGTCTCTATCTGTTGACGATGGATCGTTTATTTTCTCATCTTACTTTCCTCCTTTGTCTAGCTTATGCCACTATTTTCATTTTACGAATTAGATTATTATCGTGGTCTTCAATACGAGAATTTGGCCGATTTCTTTTACCTTACGAGGATTATGTGTTTTCTTTCTATTGTTCTAATGACCATTATTTATTTTCGTTTTATATCGTTCATGTATCATCATGTATCAGAATACTTACAAATACGACAGAGTAGATATGCCCAACGTTACCTAGAGGTTACACACATCGTATTACTGTCATTATCATAATAGTGGTTTTGTCTGGCTTGCCGAAGATCACTTTTCTAACAATGACAAACACATATTCCTCTTTGTCAAGTTCCTAACAGATATATCGTTTTAATCATTTCCGTAGTGACTGATCGACGAATTCAAGCAGAATTCGTTGTTTTAAACAGACTAAAACAAAGCTAAACTGTATAGTCCACTACTCAAACTTCATCTCCAAACCATATTCATTGACTAAAATCTTATCAAAACAATACTTGTTTGAGTCTTTTTTTTAAAATTTCTCGAATTATTTAGCTCATTTTATCGAACATATTCATTGAAGTTGATGACTTGTATTGGTTAGAAAATTTTTCATTTTGACTCTATTTGTCAATAAATACGTGGATGGATCTCAATGAAGATACGACGTAGAATTTAAAACTGAGTGACATCTAGTTCATATTGCCTTTCAGAAGAGTTTTTTTTCAAGAAATAGTTGTCTTTTTGTTTTGCTGAATAATAGAAGTACGCTTAAGTATGTGATTAATGTACCTGAAGCCTTACTTGTACATCTGTAATCATCAATGTATAAGATAAATACGTATTGAGTACTTGATGGATGAAGCCACTGCTAACGGAACAAGGCATTATTCATCATGTAGAAACACGAGACAAGCATGGAAGCAACAACTCTTGAGCTTTGGTAACTGTAAATAAGCTACTTTCTAGAATAGAAGACTGAAAATATTAATTCATACTTTTGAAAAATACTTAGTTTTCTAGAATGTTTTTATGAAACTTTTTCTCACAAATGCGATTAACAATGTATTTTCTTACACAGTAGGCTGTTTTTTAGCAAAAAAATTCTTAAAATATTTATTAGAAATAATAATTAGTTATAAGAATGTTCAAGCGTAAAAGGGCTTCGATCATTTCTTTGGTAGTCGTAATGAAAAGACTAAGATAATTGTTGCCGACGAATAACATCTCGTTTTCGACGACGCCGAAATGTAAAATCTTCTTTGAGTATCTCGTTCGATGGACCGAACACAGGCCATTTTATTTTTTTCAATCGTTCTTTGACTGACTTTCTATAATTCTTCACTAGGCGAGCACTGATACTCAACCCACTGGAGATGGACGCAGAGAAAAACTGCCATTTTCGCATATAAGCAATGGCTTTCGATGCTGCATGTAGCTCTGTGACTGTTGGATGAATGGCAAACAGATGATCGAAATTATCATTGCCCAAATCGTGACGAAGATCATTAAAAAATCGTTCGGTAGCAATTACTGCAAGATTGGCCGCTTCATAGCTGAAACGAGTAAAATAGCTTCTTTCTTTCTTTTTTCGTAAATAAAACAGATATAAATTATTACTCACTGAAGATCGAAACGAGGTGAATAAATTGGAATGGTCGTATCTTTATTGATTCCACCAGTGGCTGGCTGATGTGAGGTAATATCCATTACTGAACCATGTGAACATTTTTCGACATTGATCGGTTTACTGACGGGATCATTGTTTTCATTATGTTGATTACTGGAATAACCACTCGTTAGTAGACCTTGAGCAATAATTTCTGGTCGAATATTATTTTTACATTCGTAGTATTCCAATGGACATCTATTCAATGTAATTTTTTGATAGAAACTCTTGAATGAAAAAGAAATAATGATTTACTTGTAAATATGTTTGTGAAAGGACGATTTTAAACTTACGCATCGTACTCGAATTTTTGAACAACCACTGCTAATACAAGTCGATTGATCGGGTGCAGCGACCGGTCCGATATTTTCATCAATGCCTAGTCGATTGTTAATGTCTGTTTTGCCCAACTCAACCCAGTTTGAATGTGAATAAAAGTCCTGTAAGGTGTGCAACAGTTGTCCGAGATATTTGCGAGCTTCAGTCAAATTTTTCTTTTTTGCACGTGCATCATTAATAACTGGAAAACGAAAGATGACAACAAATGAAATCATAAAAAAACAAAACTCATCGAAACTGACTTCGTCGTCGTAATTGAAGAATGCGTCGACTTCCATTACTAAATGCTTCACTGTCGAAATGAGCTGCCGGTAATTTTTTCGTCCAAGCATCAAAATCAACCAAGCCATTTTCTGCTAGAATCGTATCAAGAATAGATTTTAATGGATAGGATCGCTGTCGCAATTGTTGTGTAGTCCAATGAGGGTAGGCCAGTCGATAGAGTCCATCAATAGTATATTCCTGTTTTTCATTAACGTCTTGACTTCGAATGGAATGTGTATCGATAAAGTAACGTTCAAGACTGCGGATAAATGCTTGCTGTGTTATTTCGGTGTGTGTAACACCTATCATAGGGAATTGAAAACGATTCTATCGAGACAATGTATCAAGAAAACCTTACTATCTTCAGCTTGACCACCGAGGCGGATAGAAGGATGTGGAATAAATCCTGTTATTGTTACCATGAGTAAACAGAAACAAGGCAGAGACTTTAGTTTAATGTTTGACATCGATGTCGATTGAAAACGAGAAAAATAAAATGTTGTTGATCGACGATTATTTTCATGTGGTAATTTGTATTTCTAGATAAGATTGATTTGCTTCGCGATCAAGGAAATTTGATAGCTGTTCTAAATCGATACATTTAATTTGATGCATACTATTGATTGTTCCCGGTCTCAAAAGAGAATTGGAAGAAAAAAACTGTCGAAGCAGCATGATATACTACTCGAAGTTACTAATCGAAAATGAGACTTATGTATTGGTACGGATCATCAGCTAAGAATTATTACTCTTTTCAATAACGGTCAGGTATTATGACCTGAACGAGTCATCTGTGTCATTTTGATAGAATTTTTAAGTACTGTCGTATCAGTGTTACATGTGAAGAAATGAAATTCATTTACTGAGCTACTATGATCGGATCTTTCACTTGCACATGTTCTTGGCATCCTAATGAGCATTGTTCAATATAATCTTCTCTTCCATTTTTTATCTTCAAGAAAAAAACTGCTATAAGAATAATAATCGACATAATACGACAAGAAATCCCAACAGAAACCGAGTTCATTCATTATTTCACGCTCACCAGAAGACGTCGAAACGAATAAGAAAATATTTATTCGGATTGGATTCCATTGGAGATAGTTAGGGGCATGCTTTTCTGTCAAATCATACACCAACATACACTCCTATTAACCCAGCTCCCACTCACAGACACCTCTATCATAACTTGTGTAGCGTAGCAATCATGATTAATGTACGATTCACATGATAGCATTTGATTGTATTCATTTGATCTCAACAAAAAAATGTCATTCCACAATAGAAAATCAGTGCATGTCTGTTTCGTCTAACAAAGGTTTTTTGCTTATTGGTGGACCGAAGAGAACATGACGCATAGTGTACTCCTTTTCTGTCAGACATTGCCGTGGAGGGATGAAAGCATTCGGATCGCTGATGCCAACTGTGATGTCATAGAAGAATGTAACGTTGATACTATCGTCTGGTTCAAAGGTTATATCAGAAATGGGCAGACAACCTTCATAGGTCCACATGCCTATATAGCTAGCTGTTTGATTTATAGGTATGGTTTGCTTACCACTCCTAATATATCGACAAGAAACTTGATTGATTAGGAAACAAAAGCAAGGCGACTCACCAGATAGTAACAAGCAAACCACTGTCGGGACTCGCAGACGATCCAACATATGCTTCACCAAGAGACTCAGCATCAGACTGGATGCCATAATCACGCCACGGTTGATCGAACGGAACACGTGTACAAACACCTGTTTTCATATCGATAAAAAATGAAAGTTTGGCTTGATAAAAGCCAATAATATCGTAGTAGGTCTCGCTTTCACCGACTGTGACCTCTTCCAAAATTCGTGTACGCTGATACACTGAATCATACGTCAATTTACCGAAAAGCTTAGCTTGTAATTTCCGATTATAAGTATGAACGCGACCTTCCCATTGACGAGGGGATATGCAGGGTTTTGGTACTTGAGCAAAAGAAAAGCCCAAAAGGCACAATATCATCAATGGCAGCATTTGTCAACAACACGATAAAGAAATCGACACAATAACGATATACATGTTAGCTTTTGCCATTGGACCTGTAATCATAGTCCAAAGATAAGAACTTGCAGTGTTTCGTTCTTCGGAACCATGAAGAAAAGAAATAATATGTTTGTTATCAACAAGCGATGAAAGTTGTTTTTCGTGACTTTGTGAACGTGTATGATTCAGAATTGCATCGCACAATAGTTGGGACTAATAGTGTGAGTATAGGTTAGGCCTTAAGTTTTTTCAACTTAGTGCACAAGTTTCAATCGATGAAAAACGTTCCTTTCTGTATATCAATTAACAAGCAACTTCTTTTGGTGTAAGTTTAGTTGACTTGTAAGCGCCGCACACATTCATCTACACACACAGATTGGTGCTTTTACCCGGTGGTCAGACAATTAGTCGCAAGACAATTCATCACGGTCATTTCGTCGCATGAAGCATAATGAAATAGGACTTTTATTATCACACTGACATTTTTTAACAATAGCAAATGAAAATTTACAATAAATATTCATTCATAAAAAAAATTACAATAAAGAGTATATAAAAAAGTGTTGCCGAAATTGATGATTACAATGTGGCATTGGCTGCTATTCCATTTAAATAATCTTCCAACTGGTTAGTATCATATCTCAATACCAATCTTTTGATCCGATCATCGAGTTTCTGATATAAGGCTTTTTTGGTTTTGGTTCAACCTCTTGTCGAATTTGAGCAATATCGATTTTGAATTTTGACTGCCAATTTTGGAATTGATGGATGAGTAATGGAGACACGATTTGCAAAAGCATTATGCCATCCTTCCACCGAGTTATTTGACCGTGGTAAATCACTGACAACACGATCATATAAGTTCCACAGCGCATGTTCAAACTGCGGTTTTTTTTGACCGATTTCTTAATAGAAAATATAGTGGCAGATATAGTTGTTATCTAATCTTACCTCTTTGTTTTGGTTCGCCAATCCAGACTTTTTCGAAATAGTCAATAAAATCTTCCGCATCATCGTCAAAATTTTCTGCAATTAAATCAAAACTTTTAACAACGTCGACGAGTAGAACAAATGCTAAAGAAATTAATTTTTTAACATTTAAATGAAAATGTTCATCATCTTGGTATTTGGTCGATAAACCTCTTGATTGTATCTGGCGCCAAATACACTGGCTAAAATAGAAGAGACAACCTACAAATATAATCAATGTTTAGTCTAACTAATAACATTAACAATAGGTTTACCTTTATGTAAAACTTCATGAAACATTGATTGAACTGATTTAATGGTGCCTGGTTCAAAATCTGTTAAAATTAATATTGGTTCAAAATCATCTTCTTCTAAATCAGCAGGCCATAAACTAACGGAATGATTTCCAATGTAAATAATGCATGTAAAGTGAATAATTGATAAGAGTCGTCAGGACAAACGTAAAAAAATTTCACTTTACTTTAGAAAGATTACATTTGATACTCATTTTAAAAGTTCCATCAGCAAACCAATGTTTGCAATTTTTTAATACAGATAAATTAGCTTTCATCGTAAAACTCATTAGTTCATCGCTTTCGTATAATAAAAAATCTTCACCATGATCTGTTTTTTTCAAACTGGCCAGAAGTTGACTGGTACTATCTGAAGAAATAACTGTACGTTGTCGACGAATTGTACGCATCAATGTTTCATTTCGTGGCAAAGCAACAGCTGCACTTAAAGAAAAAGATCGCAAAGCCGAATAAAGAATACTACTGGATGCTTCGTCAGTTGTAGCAGCACAAGCTTTAATTTCATTTTGTAGTTTGATGATTGGAAGATCACTGAGGTTAGAAGCATGACAATGTGCAGTTGGTTCTGATAATATTAAATTCATTACTAAATTTGTGTGGCAGCGTCCTCCTTTAAAGGCAGGTTGTACTAAATTCACACAAGCTTTTTTATAAGATAAAATTACCTTGACAATTGCAAATATGACATCGAAAAATAAGTTTAATAGATGTTTGTCGATCTAATATGTATCTATAACCATCATAAATTATCATCGGTTTTCCTTTGCCGGAAAGAACCTTTTGAAAGGTCAATACATAACACTCGATGTAATCAATACAGAAATGAACATCTTTTATTAGGTGCTGACTTATATGAATGAGATTAATTTTCAATAACATATAAGAAAATGAGAAGAATAATTCTCAACGTCCGCCAAGTTTATTGTGTCTCTATGGAAGAAAAAAGTCAATCGCATATTATTTGACTTTTTCATTATGCGACAAACTGTCCGCGACTTCCCAGGTCGAACATTACGACGACTAGATACGACGGTATACGGTCGTATTTGCACCGTGCCACGAAACCTTTAAGGCACACACGGCCATATACGTCAGCGTATACGGTCGTGATATAATCGTACACGGCCGTATACGATCGTTCCGCAGAAATAGAAGATCCACATATACCCAGATTAAGCATTACGACGCCTAGATACGACCGTACATGGCTGCACACGGCGAAAATACGGCCGTATTTCTATGCACCGTGTTACGACCGTAAACGGCGACACATGGTTGTAGTATACGACAGAGAAAACGTGGTAAAACAAGGCAGCTCGCGGTCGTCTTTTTCAGGACAACACCCAATCACCTATCCTCCGATCCTAAGGTACTCGGGGGCGGCCTTTCGAATGAGGGGTGAATGTGCGAGTCTCCTCCTTGCGCTTCACTGAGAAATAGAATCTTACCATTTGATTGGTCACAAAATGGACCAATCAGATTTCAGGAGGGTCTATCTCTCTTATTAGACGGGCAACACATAGTCATGTTTGGGCTGATCCTAAGGTTATTGAGGACGCTCTTTCGAATGAGAGTTATATGTGTTGGTGTTCAGCTTTGCTATAGCTGAGAAATATAATGTCGAAATCTGATTGGTCAGTTGAAATGGCCGGATTATCGCTTAGAGCTGGTGAAATTTATCGGCGGCCGTAAACGGTGGGTTTTTACGCTGGTTGTTTGTGATGGGCGTAATACTAGAAAAAGGGTTGTTTACGATTGCTGGATACGGCTACCGAAAACAGGTAGCATATACGGTGCTTTACAGCTTTTTATCTTTTGCACGTATACACTCGCCGTATTGTTACGGTAGTCGTTAACGACAAATTTTTGCGGCCATTGTTTACGATGACCGTAACACATCGTAAAGCATCGTTCACGATTGCCGTAAATGGCTAATGCGAACAGTTGCCGTTATCCGCCGTATATGGTTGGTACACGACCGTCTACGACCGAGGAGGATTGATCCAGGTTATTGGCTTATGACTAATTGTCCGCGCAACGACCTGTCCGAAGGCGAATTGTTCATGCGACGAATCGTCCGTGACGAAATGTTCTGCGACTAATTGCCATAGTACCGTTTTACTCAGCGTATACAAAGTGAAAATCGAGTCTCTCTTGAATAGAAAAAAATTTAATGTTGTAACACTGATTTAACAGATCAATCAATAAGAATGATGGCAAACTGCATACGTCATTAGTCATGATTTATTCAATAATCACAGATTTTCTTGTTTATCAAATTTGCACTAAGAAGAAATATTTTTATGCAAAAGTGAAAATAGACGAAACATCAGGAAAAGCAGAAGAGGAGACAACCGCGGTCGTAGTGCTGATACTATCTTATGAAAATATCATACTGCTATAGTGCAAAATATTGTGGTGAAAGTGTTCTGCTTATGACGAGCACATTGTCACAAGAACAATTCCAGTAGGATGAAACATGAAGCACGAGTCACTATCGTCTTGTTTGTACAAAGCAACATGTGGCAGTATGTGCTCGAAAACCGTCTTTTCCACCAGTTTTCCATCAATTTCCAGTAATTTTTTGCCCAAAAAGAAGCTGAGTAAATTCAATGCTTTTTCACGTTCAGATTCTTCATTCGAATTCACATTTTTTAGACAGCTGATATTCACGTAATTGTCGAGATAGATTATGTTAAAGTGTAAGGAAGGCATCTGAGAAACAACTTTCTCCAAAGCTTGTCGCAAATGATATGTGTTGCATTTAAAAATGGGTGACGGTTGATCGAACCCTGCAGCATGAATGATTTGAGCCATACCACTTGGGGATTTGTGAAGAGCAAGCAGCTTTCCTTTTACTGTTAACCTGTTGATAAGTCTCACAAATGTCGACTCAAGGCAATCGTGCATAAAATACAGTACGTGTGCGCATAGAATCAGATTGAATTTCTCATCTTTCTGTTCATGCTCATAGCCATCGAGATCGACCTGTTTTAAATGGAAATGATAGCTAGATACGGAGGAATGTGACGAAAGATTTTCTTTGAATAAGTCGAGTCGGTATTGATTCGGTTCAAGACCAACGTATTCAATATCAAGTAGAGAAAAACGTCGGGCAATTATGTCGAGTAGATCTAAATCAAATTGACCATCGCCGCAGCCGACAGACAACATGCGCCAACGGTGAGCTGTATCCGAAACATATTTATCGATGTTGTCATTAAAGAAGGCAAGTGTGTCATGCATATTTAACAAGGATAAGTAAGTAGCAAATCCCTTTTGATAATATGGATCCTCTGATGAAAGATCTACCAGATTGGTGGCGAATGGTGACGTCATAGAAAATATGTTCTTTGCCTTGTTAATGTAAATAATGCAGTTGAAACGTCTACTGTAGACCTAAGAAGGAAGATTTATTCGTTATTCGCTGCCTCACAATGTTTAAATGAGAAAAAGAATATGGGAGATAAGATAGTGAGCGAGGAAAGAAAACAGACAAGAGAGAAGAAACAAACTTTGCACTGTCAACGTCGATAATATACATGAAAAAAGATAGCACGAAATGAAAGAAGAATTATGCTTCGCTCAGGAATGAATGCAGTCACAGCCCTATTCCCCTTAGTAATTGATTTGGCCCATACTTCTAATGATTGAGGGTATAGGGTATGTGAGTCTATAAATCAATTCGAAGAAGATTGAGGGTGTGGGTGTGAATGTGTGTGGTGCGGGTGTGGGTGCGGATCTCTTAATCTGTTTATCAAGAACCAAGTTCATAGTCACCCACACCCCACCCCACACCCTAGCAAAGTTGAGACCTTGTAGATGTCTAGGACATCCCTGGTAGGCCGGGAAATGAATTAGCATGAGAATGTGGGCGATTGGCGTAGCTGCTTTTAATTCGATTCATATCGTTACGTATGCATACTCTATTTAGTATACCAAGTAGTTGACTATAGTTACGGTATGACAAACAACGATATTTGAGCCATTGTCGAATATTCGTGTGGCCATCATGAGCATGAAGATTGTTACTTCGACCACCATCCGTGCAAATGAATTTGTCAAGTGTGTGGCACACTAGCCTAATATCTCCCACTCAAGTAAATAGTCGAAATCTACCTTCGTATTTCAAGATGGATGTGGGTGTCGATGAAGAGAACACCACACACACGCCCATCTACACTCAACATTCACACTCTTTCTTCTACGATAAGAATTTACTCATTTTCTTCATGTTGTATAGAAAGTCTTGCTCAAACGGCCAAATATGAACAAAACACATATTTAAGTAAAGCTGAGTGAAATAGAGATAAGAAAAAAACGCAGAAGAGATTGTCTACAATATAAAACGACTATTCAAATTCTTCCACTGCACGATCAAGTGTTATTTCAAAACCAGATCATGCCTGTGAATGACAAACCGTTTACATGTTCGTTCTCATAGGTTCGAAAACTTTATTATCATTTGTTTTTTTCAGATGTTTAACCATCTCAATTTCGAGATGACGATGACGAATCTAATTTGTTTCAGAGCACGGTATAATTCTACAAATTGCCGCGCTTTTATTTATGGAATAATGCAGTATATAAGTCTTTAATTCTAAAAACATACGAAACTATTACTTTCAAGTTAAATATATTTTCTGTTGGAAAACGACAATTGTTATACTACGATCAAAGATATACATTAATACTTGTCGTATAATTGATAAAAAGTTACTTTACCAGACGATCATATTATAAGCTCGATCAAAAACAAAATAATTGATTACTTAGGGTATACCAAAAGTTCTGATCACAGTTTTTAAAATTTAATAAAGCAATAAATATTGAATATTTTACTAAGGCAATATATAGTATAACGTCTCGTCTTTAATAATATATAGAGCAACTCTCTCTTAGACTTAGTTCTAACATCCTTTCAGACTAAATCTATAATTTTACAGACAATGCAAATATTATTAATTCTTGTTCAATGGTCAGGTACATTCTGGAACTTTCTATTGGTCACTCTCTCGTCACGTTTTATGACGTCATGTTCTAGAATATTACATTTCGATAGTATATATAAATGAGAGGTCGTTCGCTGTTAGTTCATTTGTACCGTACTCGACTTAAAATCGTAATAGAATTTGATTTCAATCTTAAAAGAAGACATTAAACATGACTGATGAATTCAATCGATATTATATCAAAATTCGAGCTATTTTGGGAATAGATTCAAAAACAATCTTTGACGAACTTACAGAGGCATTGGGACCTGATGCTCCATCATATCCAACAGTCAGAAGATGGGCGAAACGTTTTCGTGAAGGAAGAGACGATGTCACTGATGATCCTCGATCTGGTCGTCCGATTTCGGTACTTACAGATGAAAATGTTGAATGCGTTCGACAAGTTATCGAAGATGATCCACACTCAACTTATGATGATATTATGGGTGAGACTGATCTATCACGTGGTACAATAGAACGAATTATTCATGATCGTCTAAAGATGAGAAAAGTTACATCACGTTGGGTTGCTCATCAACTTACTGACGAACAAAAACAAAAACGACTTAGAATTTGTCGTCAAAATTTAGAGAAATTTAGAAATGGAACATGGCATTTATGTGATGTTATTACTGGTGATGAGACATGGATTTATCACAGGCAGATTGGTCGAAAGTCAAGCAATGCTACTTGGGTTGGCGAAAATGAACTACCAAGAACCATTGTTCGTCGGAATAGATTTGAACCTAGAACACTATTTTGCTTCTTCTTCAAATCCACTGGTTCTCTTCTCATACACAAAGTAGATAAGGGCAAGACAATCGATCATGACTACTATATTGATAATTGTCTTATACCTGTTATCAATGAAATAAGAAAAAAGGAAAAGTCATCACGTACTACATATAAAATGCTTCATGATAATGGTCCTCCTCATACTCATCCAGATGTTATTGATTATTTAATGGAGGAAGGAATCGAAATCATTCCACATCCACCATATTCACCAGATCTCGCACCGTGTGACTTTTGGCTAAATGATTATATCAAGAACAAGTTGACGGATCACACAAACGAAGAATCATTAGCTCAAGAGGTTTCCACCATAGTGAAGAATATTCCAATAAACGAGTTTAAAAAGACTTTCGATAAGCTGTTAGAAAGAATGAAACTTTGTATCGGAAATAATGGTGATTATTTTGAGCATTTAATAAAATAAAATAACGAATGTCTCTTCGTTTCTGTATTGTGGTTTTATGTTGGCATGATCTTTTCTTGGCTATAAATACTATAGATTTAGTCTGAAAGGATGTTAGAACTAAGTCTAAGAGAGAGTTGCTCTATATATTATTAAAGACGAGACGTTATACTATATATTGCCTTAGTAAAATATTCAATATTTATTGCTTTATTAAATTTTAAAAACTGTGATCAGAACTTTTGGTATACCCTAAGTACATGAGAGTTTCAATAGAAACTAGTTTTCTGTTCCTTTATTGAAAAAAAGTAGATCATTTCAATGAATCTTTTCTTTTACCTGCATTTATTTTTATATAAAATAATGGTTTGATATTTTTGTTCAATTAAAGAACTTTTATTGCCGAGTTACTATTTTAGTGAAAAGTCAAATCAAGTGTCACCTTTCTTATGTATAGTTTCCAAAAAAAAATAATTTGAACATTCAGAATACATGTTTAAGATAAGAAGTTGTTCTTTCGCGACTCATTTTGTTATTTGCTCAATTCAGCAGCGGAAAACTATGCTGCAGACGAGACTCTCCTTTTGTTAGTTTTTCCTAATCATGTTACTTTTTAATGAGGGCATTTTGAAGAAATTAAGAATTTGATCGATACTTTGAAATGAAACTTTGATTAGTTTTTCTATTTTTCTTTTGTACAGAAAAACACATAGCAACGCCTGCTATTTAAGAGTGAAATAGTGTGAACTTACACAACGGTAAAGAAGTTTTTGAATCATATAAAATAATTCTTGATCTCAAATTCATATAGATTTCTGGCTTAATATTGAAATAGGCTCTATTTTACAAAGTTGAAAGATTTCATCACAGGTGAGTAAACAATAGTTATAAATACAATTTAAAAGAATTAGTGTATTTCTATCAATATTATTTCTTTCTAAACTTAAAATTGATATCAAAGATAGTTAAATGAATAAAATAGAGAAACATTTCGATAGAAAATTTCACAATTCAAATTATTTTGTCTTTCTTGAACATAATTCATTATTCAATATTTTCATAATTAATCAATAACGATCAATAAGACATAATATCTTTCATAAATTTCAATGAGAAAAAGAGAAAATGAGTCCGATCAAAAACTATAATTATTATTTGCAGTATAAAAATTTCGAAAATAAAATCAAAGTTTTTAAAACATTCGATTTTACTTCTCAAATATCAATCAAGTCTATGTTACATAATTATAAATCTTGTGGTGTAGCAAGAGAAGACGTGAATAGAATTGATAGAAGAGTACTTTTTTTTTATTCAAGTTGAGCTATACATCATTATAAGAATATCTGTATGATTAATAAAGGACAAAATAAAATTAAAAATTAAAATAAAACAAAACTAAGAATGATATTTATCATGGATTAATAAGAGATTTTATTGTGATTAGTTTTGTTTGCTTAAAATAAGCTTACTAGATGTCCAAAGAAAATCATCTGATCACCAAAGACGTAATGTTTGTAAACGAGGCATATGTGTGCTAAGAAAAGGCACAAGATATTTACCAATATGATTTGCTTTGTTGTAACCATAATGACAACTCGGAAGACAAAATTCAGCATATCGAACACTACTTAATACATTCGTTCTTAATTCGTTCGATGCCTAAATAGAAAAGAAAAATCAAAAGAAATAAATCATAATAATCTATCAGAATTGATTCATCAAATCAAACTAATTATATTAAAATGCTAGGAAAAAATAGTTTAATAACGATCTACGTAGAACAGTCGTTAAACAATTTTTTGTTTTATCTCGTCTATAATCTTGGCTTTCCATTCTCACTCCTAAAGTGATTACATAGTACTGGAATAACAATGTAATTCTAATATTAAGCAACTACTTTATATGCCCTCTTGAACTGACTAGTTTCAGTCGCTTTGACTATTGAGATCATTCTACATCTCATGTTTTTAAGTGCTTTCAAATCTTTGGTTATTTTTATTCTGGATTTACATTAGCATTTTCTTTCTTTTCCATCGATAAATTAGAGATAACTGTTGTTATTTCTTCTCTTTTTCTTCAAAACATAAAACGACTCCATTTGTTTATTCTTTATTTTTAAATGCTAACATATAATTTCGTGTAGAAAATGAATGCACAAAATACTTCTTTTTTTGTTTTGTTTATGTTTATTTCAAAACGAATAGTTTTAGCTCAAACACGAACCAGATAGACTACATTTTTTATCACGGTCGAAAGTGTTTTGACTCTGACGGTACGTTACGAGTAAATTTTTTTCTTCTCAAAACTGTTGCTTTTTCAGTTCTTAATTTAAATGATAGATTCAACAGCTTTGTTTAGGAATATATATACATATGAAGAATACAACGTAAAAAGGTGACTTTTGCTTGAAATAAGTCTGAATTCGACTAGAAAACAATAATGATAATTTTATGTCAAGAATAAAACTATTCTACTAATGTGAGTTTGATTGAAAAACTCTTTTAATTCTAGAATGATATACTTTACTTAAAAAGTATTAACAATAGAAATGAAGAATAGAAAAAAATAATTGTAAAAATGTTGGATTGGATTTCAATTTGATTTGGTGTTTGTCGTCAAATGTTAATCGGACACAAGCGATTAAATAGTATATTTTTTACAAGCAAACAACGTCATTTGAAAGCTAAAAGACATTTCTACTTAACAAATGTTTCAAAAAAAATTTTATTCTCAGTAAGAAATTAGTACTCATCGTTTATTCAGATTCAATAAACATTCGACACAATCCTCTACTGTAAATATGTATATATTGATAACGAGAAAATGAAATTCTATAAATCTAGAGTGTTATGAAGATTAAAAAATTCGATATAAGAATATAAAATCGATGATGCTCAAAAGATAAAAGAAAAGATCAATCTATAATTCTTTAATGTTTGATAAAAATCGTAGCTAGTCGTGAGTGAACTTCAATTACCACAACGATTTATGGCTTTGAATTACGACGATAACACCAATCTCTAGACTCGTCACTAATTTCGAATTAGTCGAAGTTAAAGTGCTGTTAAATATTTTCCAAGAGGAAATAAAAATGAAATCTCTAGATCAGAAATTACAAAAAGTTCAATAGAAAGTTCTAAACTTGAAAATAATTGAACAGTTTAATTATACAAAAAAAAAGAACATCATATAACTTATCAATATACTATGTAATTAGTCTAAAACTTGTAGCTTCTCAAAAGGGATACTTTAAAAAGTGTCAATTTTCTTCAAATGATGCAAGATTTAATTGTCAAATTGTTTAACTTGAATATATTCAAATCAATTATATAAAAAGATCAGAAATAAGAGAAGACTTACGTATTGAATAACATGTAAGAGCCATTCGAATTGTTCAACTAGAAGACATTTGAGCTGTACAGTCATTGAAATGAGAAGTGCAAGTACTTTTTCACGTATTTCATTTCGATCTATTGGTTCATCGACACGATCTAGAAAAAATATCTTTGATTCTACATAATTTCCATAAGAATATTTGTTAAACAACAAAACAGATTTATTCTCGTCGATATTTTTTCAAACTGAAGATTATTTTTCTAAAATCTTTCTTTCAAGTCATGCATATGCATGTTAAAGTAAAATATTAATGGGTGAATGATTTTCTAATTGATAACTCGTGGGATTAATACTAGAAAGAGAAAAGTCAGCTTTGTTTTTACAATAGAGCTGCCATATTGCAAAGTTTCAATGAGCTATACACATTCTCAAATAGGGTACGCGTGTAATGCAACTTTTTTTATAAATAGGATACAGTGATGAGAGTACATAATTTATAAATAGTGTAAGATACTCTGAAAGAGAACCAATTATATAAGAGCATGTATTTAATGAGAGAAGTTATGTCTGTTGTCATTTCTCAAGAAAATGATTTGTGATGCTCATTTTCTAAAAAAAGTAACGTTAGAAATAAACGATTTTCGATAAAATTCTACTTGAAAAACTACTATCGGACTTTTTAAAGAAGGCAACTAAAGAAAAGCTTATGACTTTTGAACGAAAAGTCGTAGAGATCTGCAGTTTTCACCATACAATTCAATAGAGGACAGCGTTGGCCACAAGCCTATGTATCGGGGGTGTTTTTCTAAGGCACTTTTTTAGACTAATTTTAGATGCAAAATTAGGAAAAAATTAGCGAATTTTTGAGAAATGTTCTTTTGATTTTTTCTCGCTAGTTGTGTAGTCCGAAGCATCTTCTTGAAAATGGTATCTAAGCAACTGTGTCTTACGTGCACTCGCTCTCTTAAAAAACCTCTAGCGTCTTGAGAAAACAAAATTTTGAAGTTGCTTAAATACCATTTTTTAGAAGACGCTTCTGACTACAAAACTAGCGGAAATTGTTTTTTTTATTGTCAAGAAAATTCGCTAATTTTTTCCTAGTTTCGCCTACTAAAATTAGCCTAAAAAAGTGCCTTAGGAAAACACTTCCGATACATAAGTTTGTGTCCAACACTATCCTCTATTGAATTGTATGGTGAAAACTGCAGATCGCTACGACTTTTCGTTCAAAAGTTATAAGCTTTTTTCAGCTGCCTTATTTTAATATTCCAATACTAGAATGGGTACATTCTAGTGAGATAAATATTAACCATTTCTATTAATTAAATAAATCTTATTTGAAGCGTGTGTGTCTTTTGCTTTTTTACCAGTTATCGATCGGTTTAGACTGGAAATTTATAAATAGGTAAGATATTTCGACTTATGTTTACTACAAATTCCAAAATAAAAGACCATGGCCTTTTATTATGGGGACTCAGATTGCTCTTTCAGTAACGATTCTTCACTGCAGTCGGCTAGATTTTTACTGACTTTTACCCGAAAACAAAGGATTTTTAGTAACTGAGTGCCACAAAATCTGGATTTTTACTGAAGAAAACAATTTTTTTACTATATAGGAAATAAATTATTTTTATGACAAAAAGCTACATTTTACTTTAAAAAGTATTTCTCGGTACTAGAATCTGAAAAAACCTCTTCGACTTTCAGAAAAAAAAACTTTCGAAAGCCTGTGGCTTTCTAATACATCTTGCGAACAATTTCTAGAAGGTGATCTTTTACTATGGAATAGCCTTCGATGTTGGGGCTTGGTTTTATTTAATTATACTCAGTGTGCTTTTTTTCATCTAACGATAATGTATCAACGAAGATTTAGATTTAAAGAACAACAAGATAGTGACATTTATACTTTATAACTATATAAAAACTTCCTTAGCTGCAAAAGAAAGTTTTTGATAACTTCTATGAATACACTGTTCATTATATTTAGCGAAGAGAAATAAATGCTAAAATAGGGTACCAAAATTCGAAATGGGGTATTGTTTGGGATGCACAGTTTCGGTGAAAACAGTGGAAAACCGACAGTGATGTACCGACACTGACTGAACGAATATCGGTTTTCACTGCAGCGGTAACAGAATTGGCACTGACCAAACTCACTATAGTCAAGGATAAAAGTTTAAATCTAAACGTATTTTTGATTTTTTTCAATAATACTAGACACCTAGCTTTGATCCAAATAGTGGTTTCAAAGATGGGGAGAGAGGGGAGAGGGTAACACTTCCATAAGTCATGCACAGAAATATCTTAAACTCCATTGTGTTTTTTAAAATGGCAAAAATAATTTTGTCATTTGCTTATCGATCGTATAAAAGCAAAATGTTCGATAATTGGATTATGAGTAAATTCAAAATTAATTAAATATATCAGGAAAAGAAACTATTTCAGCTTTTCCAACAATCATCTGGTATTAACCTGGATTTAATGACATATTTAAATAACTTATTGAACGCAAGATCATTTCTATTTCTTATATAACAGTCGAGAAAAAATATAAATATTTTCAGTTATTTATTATTTTATGTAAAACGATTATCTTTTTGCATACAATGTTTTTAATATTGATTAGAAATATCCTTCAATTGTAAACTAGAGATGTGCAGGATTACCCTAGTCTGTAGGGTAGATCAGGCTAAGACAATTATAGGATTGGATGAGGATAAGACAGTAATAGAGTAGGGCAGGGTAGGAGGAAGAAAAAAGCTTACCCTATACATCTCTTGTGTAAACCATTGATAGGAGTTTTCGTTAATTTTTCTTATTGATATCTCAAGAATCAATATTTTTTACTGTTGTCTTTCTATTCATACTAGATCATTTAACTGTATATTTCGATCTGAATCGCTTCTTTTTGTAGTATGTTTATACGTATTCAATATTCAGATGACATCTTAAAGTACACGTAAGACTTGCAAAACTAATTGATAGAAAACACCAATGAAAAACAAGTGTAGAACAGGATGTATACTAATAGAGTTGTAACCGGCCCCGTCCGACCAGTCCAAGTTTTAGACAGGCTGGTTCAAAAAACTTTTCAGGTCGGTAAAAACCGACATAAACTGACTGATATGTAGATCGTCTACTATTGGTCAAGAACAGAGTCTTCAAAAAACAACCATCTTCGTATTATTTACTCGTGTTTTTATGAATCTTTAAGAAGAAGCATGATACTATACTTGTTTACATTTGTAGACTTTCTCAAAGATGAGTACGTTTTGTTTCTCTAGAGAGAAAAAACAATCATCCAGGTGGCATTCGATTGCTAATCTGCAGATCTTAAATTTTTAACTTACATTTTACAGATAAGATGATATTTTTCTCTAAACGACGGTCTGCCCTTAAAAAAACTACTCTCTATCAAAACATCATTGGGATAAATTGAGAAATTGATCTCCAGTAAAACTGTTTTGATTTTGTGAAATACTATCTAAAAAGAGTGTTGAACTGTATATGAGTAGAAAATTGGACTGACTTCGACCTCTTCACACAGACCGTGACTGACACATTAATAACGATTCCTTTCCTGCCCACATCCTCCTCTCTCTCCCAATCACAGCATGACCCACACTCTACCAAAGGCCGTCATAGATCGTGGCAGAAATCTTAGTGCTGCCACTACGCCCTTATGAGCCATAATGCATATACCTGACAAATTGAAACCTGCTGCATGGTTAGTATGGAACATAATTGAATTCAAGACACTTGCCAGTTGTCTTTTGATCACACTCACTGTAATATATTACGATTAACAGTAAATAGTGATTTAGAATCAAGGCATATATTGCTAAATTCCCTATTTACATTGTTATTAATGTGATTGTGTGTCATATTTTAATTCATCAGGGACTGCGCTAACAGCTTTTTTAGGAAATGAAATGAACTTCGATTAAAAATATAAGCGTTTAGGCAAACCAAAGAAAATAAACCGAATAGATTTTTATACAATATATTCATTTTGATAAAGGAACTTAAATTTGTTGTTGACATATTTTATTGAGAAAAAATTGTAGATTTAAAGGGTGTGGGTGTGAGTGTGGGTGGGTGTGTGAATGTCATAAAAGAAAACTCCACACCCACCCCCATCCACACCCACACCCAATCAAAATTCCTATTTTAAATTCGAAATATTTGTTTCCAATATTACTTCTTGGAATTCCATTGACTACCTTCATATGCAATCCATTCACATAAGCATTCAATGAACAGTTTAGCATAAACCATATTGATCCATTCTGGCGGTAATTTAGTGTAACCGTAGAATGCACCTGCTAATTGGCCATAAATAGCCGCTGTTGTATCGGTATCGTCACCTAAATTTACTGCTTCTATTGCGCCTTCTTTAAATGTCTTAGTTTTCCAAAACGCCCATAGAGCAGCTTCAAGAGAATTGACTACATATCCTTTGCCTCGTATCCCATCATCATATCCTTTTCTCTTCTTAAAAGATCCTTTTGCAACTTTTTCAATTTCTGGATGTAAAGGATCGCCTTTGAACAATTTCTTCAGCTCGTTCGAGTAAAATTCTTCACTAAGCAGCTGATCTTTTCCTACTTTGTTCAGCAGAACAGCAATAATGAGTGCTCCATAATAACGGCAGGCATCATATGCTCTTTTATCTCCGTGAGTAATCCCACCACTGATTCCTGAAAAATCAACAGCTACTTGTGGTTTTTGATGGAAAAACAGAGGTACTGGTGCCAAACGCATAAGTGCACCGTTACCGGCTGCTTCATCTGAGCCACAGTAGACTGGAAAATTTTTGAGAAGCTTCTTATCTGAAAGAAAATCGATTTCGTCAAACGGAATATTATTGTTTCGAGCGAACTCTGTTTGTTGATTTTCAAATTTACGAATTGCTTTTTTAGTAGCTGCACCAATATCAAAGCAATTTCCCGTCGATGACATGTATCCATGTCTAAACCACCATTTATATCGAACCAATTGATCATAAGGTTCAAAGTCACAACGAGCTACTAACGAATTTGCTAAGCAAAGAGCCATAGATCCATCATCGGTGAACTAAAATAAACTTTTTCTTTATTGAATTCCAAAATAAGTACATAGAAAGGTTAGATTAATGCTTAGTTTTGTAAAAAGAAAACGGTTGTTTCAAATAAATAGACCCTTTAGTTGTTTATTTAAACAATTCGAAGTCTCAATTATTTAGTTACTATGTAAAAATTTGATTAACGATGTTTTTAAAAGAGAGAGATAATCCCGCTGATTTTGTTTTACGATTTCATCGATAGTAGTCTGTAAATATAGGTGAGTTCACTATAGAAACAGCTCACTTTTACAAGTTGAAATAATTCTCTTCAGATATTTGTATTTTCTAGGAAAGAAAAAGTTTAAAGAGTCTGTTGAATCCTTCGATAATCGAATAGAATAAAAAATAGATATCGCTAGAGAAAGACCTAGAAGAAGAAATTGAAATTTGCATCAACATG
Source organism: Rotaria sp. Silwood1 (assembly GCA_905250075.1). Taxonomy (NCBI): domain Eukaryota; kingdom Metazoa; phylum Rotifera; class Eurotatoria; order Philodinida; family Philodinidae; genus Rotaria; species Rotaria sp. Silwood1. Next base: position 250,155 of record CAJNOP010000254.1, read on the forward strand.
GTTTCATGGAATAGAATCCTGTGATTGTATTCTGAATTTCTGCCTGACATGAAAACGGACACATCATGTGTTTACGTTCGATGATTTCTGAGTCAATTACTTTTACTCACAATAAAAAAGAAGTCTCATAGATGAAAATCATATATAATTTACACTACTAAAGGAAAATAATATTTACATCAAAAATGAATAAAATATTCTTGAAAACGATTTACCTGTCCTTTCTCAAGACCCCATGTTCCTCCACTTTGTAGATCAGAAACTGGATTGGCGAGTAAATAAGCATGTGATCTGAATTCGACATGAGCACCTAAAGCATCTCCCAAAAGTAAACCAAACATTGAACCCTTAATACGATTCAGAATATTTTCATCAATTGATCCAGGAGGACTAGTGAGATATCTCTCACATTCCTTCGGCATAAAAATCATTGTACATTTATGATCTTTAAAACGACATTCCAACCATCTTTTATTTTCATCTAAACAAAAGTCGATTCAGACAGCACATCCCATGAGGACTAATATAATCCAATAGTTTATATGATTAAGAAAATCAATTTTAAAAGTATCATTCAAGATTAGGATGATATTTTGATTTTTCTGTCTACGTAGTGAATGTCGACTTCAGCTAAAACTATGGGTCAAAAGACATTTCTTCGTAGAGTTCGTGGACAGTATTACAAAGACAACGCATAAAACTTATTATTTACAATAGTTGAAGCAATTCACTACTTTTGTTAGTTTAACTTATCAAGCTGTACTTAACATTAAGGTTGAATGCGTACGTGTTTGAGTATGGTTCTCGTCTTTATTTCACAAACTACTCATCTGAATTACATATTTTCTCTTTATGTATTTTTGTACTCCGCAAAATGTATACTACTCGATATTTTGTATTATAGAGGATGCTTAAAATAGAAATTAGTGTTTTCTCAGCACATGATATATATATATATCAGCTGATTCAAGAGTGAGCACAGTATGTCAGCTTGGTGACAAAACAATGAAGATCAAGAATCTATTGTAGAGATATTGTTTCTTAATGCCTGTAACACTACGAGTGTACAGGATGTGGATTTGTGTGTGTATTAGAAGAGCAGGTATAAGCAAATCTATACCCCTACTCTTCGATAGAAGATAGTGTTTTAAACAAATAGAAAAGGAAAGAAAGTCATTGTTGACGCACGTTTTGTAGAAATATAAATTATGAAGAAGTGACAAGTATCAATTAAAAGATTTGTATTATAGCAAAAAAGAGTGACGCAACCACTAAGAAAATTTCAGATATGCCGTCGAGAATTTGAAAGGAAGATCCGAATGTCTACTCCATCGGGAGACTTTTTTTGCTTCAGAATAAATCTTTTCAATCTTATTTATCTGTATCTGCGTTTAGCTAAGCAGGATACTCGTAAAGTATAAGAGCCTTCTTCTGACTTTCGAATTAAGTAAAAAAAACACCTTATAGCTGTTTCAATAAGTAAGTTGAACATCTAACTGTTTAAAAATAATAATGATGAAAAAGATTTCTTTCTCCTATCGAAAACAATCATCTTGCAAATTTTTGAAAATACATTAGCAGTGTCTCACCTCTTGTAAGCTTGCATGCTGAATGTGATGATTCTGTTGATCCAAGTTCTAGAAAAAAATTAAGAATATTAAAAGTTGGAAATGTACAAATCATTAATTTAAAATATTTCATTTTTCTCACCTACGGATTACAGAACTTGAATATTTACTTTATCGTGGCATCATAGTCGAGCTACCGACTTCATGTAGAAATTTTATTGAAATGTTTGACATTCTCTATAATTATGCACTATTTGAGAATTTCGACGAAATCATAGAATGAGTTTGAGGTTGTGCGTGCATTAGAATTAACTTTTTGTTCAATCTCATTCTTAATTACACTCTATCCAAATTCATGGGACCTTATGACTTTCCATTAGATAAATTTACAAAACTATTTCTATTGTCTAAGTTATCTGTTTACTTCAAGTAGATGATCGATGATTCTATTTTAATAAAAATCTTTCACTTACCAAAAGATTTATCTTTTGAAATATGTGGCTTGTTTTGATTTCGAGGAGGTTCAGATGGTGTGCTTTCATCATTTATCTCCTCCAAATCAATCTCGTCGACTCCAAGGCCCTTATTTTTCAGCACATTCTTGACATACAGACGAGTACCCGGTAAAAGAATGATTTCTACTCCTTCGTTATTACATGAGTATGCTGATATATCTTTACCATTTTCAATATGTACTTTCAGTAGAGTGGATTCATTATTTGATAAAGAACTCATGATAATATTTGTCTGATCGGTGCATGAGGTAATACCCCACCAAGTAAATATTTTTCCCTTTAGATATTTTTCTTTAATTTTGGCGGTTACACCTTGATAATAAATGCCTTTTACGGGAGGTAACTTTTCAAGTGCCGAACAAAGTAGTTTGAAGTATTTCAACCAGAATTTGTTGAGATTAGTTGAGTCTCCACATCTTAATGTTTCATTAAGCATACGACTGAAACTTGCATTATTGAACTGAATAGTGTACAAGTATATAGCTGCTGATTCATCAGGAGTAAGATCATCTGAAGAATTCACATAGGAATTCTTTTTGGATTGTTTAATATAATGATTCAATTGAGGAAAAGCGTCTTGCAAGGGCTTGAGAGCCTCTTCCAGCGTTAGAGTACGATTATTTTGATAGTCTTCGATCGGATGTATTTTCTTGTTTTCGCAATCAACGTCAGTGAGCCGATCAATCAACGTGGTTTTGGGACCTACAATAATGTTTATTTTCGTTATTATATAGCTTTATTTTAGAACAAGAAATTACACGTTCTTAGCAATACGATAATAGGCATACAAAAGAACGATAAGTAGCTAGTAATTTTCAAAAGTGATCTAGTTTCGAAAACCATGTAGTCAGATGATAGTACATACGAATACTACTATATTGAAAAATAAAATCTCTTGTTCTATTGTTGATTGAGAAAACGAAGAAGAATGTTCTTTATTTCCCCTATTTTACGGTAAGAAGTAATGCACGATATGTTCTCGACAATTAATACTAACATAACTTGAGGCAGAACATTATTCTAATTTTGAGTTCTCTTGTTCAATTTTATAAGCTCTTATGTATATGGACCAATTATATTCTGACCAAAACAGTAGTTAGTTCTGTATAAGTGCTTAAAAAAATTAGAATCGAATATAGAGTACTTTATTTTTTTTCTATAGTCACTTTATGTCAGATTTAGCCCCAAAATAATTTGAATTTGGTGAGATTTCAACACTTGAAATAAACCAAAGTGAAACCTTAACAACTTTGAAAGTGTCATTGAGATTTCATAGTTTATAGAATCTATATTATTCTTGTTTTTTGATAATGTACCAGATATGTTCATGAGGGTGTAATTACTTTGTTGCTTTCACAACTGTGACATGATAGCCATAGAGTTCGAGCATTCATGATCATCTGTTGATTGTATTCGACTTTCTGGTTTTCAAAGTAAAACAGATTTAAAATTTATTGAAGTGTATGCAGACAACTGAACTTTGTGAAAGGATCAAATAACTGTTCCGATCTATCTCTCCAAAAGAAATAGCTTTACATAGGCAAATTTTTTAAAATGAGACCGATCGATCAGATACAATTCTTTTTATATCATTATTTATGATCTTTTAAACTTCTTTCTCGACGTTCTAAGGCAGTTTGACATAGTATTTCTGATTTTATCTTCAGAGTGAGTTCCCATATTGAGTCTTTACTCTTTGACTTAACTATGAAGGATGAGTTTTCAACTAGTTCCCAAAAGCACAAAGATTTTGAATACAAAATTTCAAATAACTTTTGAGATGAGTTAAACATTGAAAGACCACTTAAATTTACTGTTCTTCCTGTGACACGAATAATATTGACTTTATTTACTTATTTTTAATAAATATTTCTAAAGAACTACTTTGAAATGAATAAGTTTCAGCGACAATCCTTTTGTATGTGAGTATCTTAAGACTTCATGACTCGTATTTTTTGCATTATAATTTGATGATGACTTAGAAGTCTAACATTTATTTTGTATGCAAACAAAAATCTACCTTTCTCAATACATTTGTAGAAATATCTACGTACAAGAACTTGCATGTGTCATATTTGAATGATTATCAGATTTCGGCATCGTTGAAATTGTAGCTTCCTGGTTCTTAGACGTTAATCTTTGCAAAGCTGTATTACGGCTTGAATTCGATGCAGATGAACCTAAAGTTGAAAACAAGATTTCGCAACACACTGTCTTCTAACTACGTAATTCATTGAAGAGCTTTGAAAAAATAAACAATTTCATAAATTATTTTATACATCGAATCTTCTTTAGAACTTAAACTTTGTATTAAAACCTATGAAAAGTCATCGCAGTTTCCAATGAGCTTTCAGTGTTGTTAGATGAACACTATCTATTTTTCTTTTACCTCACACATTCTGGAGAGAAAAAAGAGCACTAAGCATCAAAATAAACTTCTTTTGGTTTTAGACCAAGCACAATATTCGAAGTGCCTATACCATTAATAGCATTGGTCTTAGCAAGAGTTTCATTCCTACCAGCACAATTCTTAAAGATGAAATCTTTAGATTTTGTGCACAAACAAATTTTCTACCAAGTAATGATTTAGCTATTTTTGAAGTTATTCCTTATATTAATATTAATATCAGGCCAATATATTCCATTAAAGGTTTGTAAGCTTTCGATTCTAGCATGGAAAAATTGAAGGTAGAGAATACAAAGATCTATTTCATATTGACCGTAAGATCTAAGAGCAATATTTTGGTTTCGAAAGAATTTCAACCCAACAAGATACTCATCAGTTTTTGCTATTGAATAATTAATGCATATCAGTAAAGAAAAGACAAGTAGTTTGTATGAAGGTCTATCCATGCAGTAATGTCATAGAAGAACAATTAGAAATGTTTAGGTAAAAGGTTAAGATAGATAAACAGATAGATTCATACTCTTAAGGCTTTTCCATAGAAAAAAAATTGAGGAGAAAGCTGCAGAATCGAAAAAAGTAAAAGTGCTCATTGCATTATTGGATGAGTAACGACAAGATGCATCTATTTTTCTTATTCACTTTTACTTTGGTTATGCTAAAACATAGATTAATTCTACACATCAAGTTTATTATGTTTCCATGTGGTATATGAAAATCCATTACAAATTATGATTTTGTACGTAGTTTAGATACAAGTCGCCTAATGAATTGATTGCACAACTCAATTATTCAAACTTATTTTGATTCATTTGAAAATTACTGAATTCAGATCTTGAACTTGTAAAATCACATGCTCTAATGTTTTTTGCAACTGCACTAAAAAAAAGATTTAATACGAAACCTGTGTCCGCGCTCAGATCCTTTAAGGTTTCATATTGATTTACGAAACCTAAAAAAGTTCAGCAAATAGTTTTCTGATCCTTTTTGGCTTCAGTAAATCGATATGAAACCTTAAAGGATCTGAGCGCGGGTACAGGTTCCGTAATAAGCTTATTTTTTTTACAGTGTGGTTTTGGAACCCAGAATATCAATAATCTAAGCGAATGAAGAAAGGCTTTCATTTTAATGTTGTATATAATATCAAATTTTATAGCATACCGCTAGAATCTTAGAAAACTTGATAATAAATAGACCATTGAATCTTGGAAGTATTTCTCTACATATCCATATATTATCGGGTTACCGGAAGATCGCCAATTCGGACTTTCGCCAATAGGACATTCGTCAATGGCGAAAGTACAGGGATGTGTTGGCGAAGGTACGGTGAACTTTCGCCAATTGACGAAATTCCAAGGTATGTATTGGCGAAAGTACAGCGGACGTTCGCCAATTGACGAAAGTATAGTGGAGTTTTGTCAGCCGTCACAAAATAATATTAATACAGGATACATGTAAGGGCTAAAGCTAATACTGTTAGAATATATACTATAGCTTACGCTTAGAGTATATTCATATATGAGGGAGTCATGTTTTTAATAAGAAAAAAGCGAGATTAATATGAAGAAAAAGGCAAATAAAGCATAACCTAATGTTCATCTGATGATGCACCTGATAAGTCTGATTTCGAAACATTAATTTTTTTTCTTTCCCTTTCGTCCACGACAAAACAGGTTCACCAACAAGATGAGAAAGAGACTTGATTGTATTAGCTAATGATCTTGTATTTCACGCTAACAAGGGGCGGCATAATTATTATCTAAAATTCCATAAAAAATATATGACTACAACATACACAAACGTAACTTATTAATATAGTCGATGCACATTTTTTAATTCACGTCTAATTAGCACTTAAATTGACGAAAGTCTCCTATACTTTCGCCAACTGGCGAAACTCCATGAAGTGTGTTGGCGAAAGTACAGTGGACATTCGCCAATTGGCGATATTCCAGTGTGTCTATTGGCGAAAGTATAGTGGAGTTTCGCCATTGGCGAAAGTGCTATTTGGCGAAAGTTTTATTGGCGAAGATCCGGAATCCCATATTATCCGTTTACTCTTCATAATCTTGTGGTATTATTTATTTTGCAACTAAAAACATGATTTTTTTTCATACGGCACTAGTTTTCAGCAACTATTGTGGCTTCCGATTTTTTTTAAATTTACAAAAAGCTTTGGTGAAACTTCTTTTTTTATTCCATTCTATACGAAGTATGTTCTAACCTAATTGATTTGTTTGTACAAATATTTCGAAAGTTTATCATCATTGAAAAGTTGTTTTTTTTTTAGATTAAGAATCTATTTTTCTTGAGAATGTTCAATGAAATCAAGAAGTTCCTCCGTGTACTTATACTTTCCCAGAAAGTGACATATTTGAGTGAAAAGTTCTTTTTTGCTATCTAAGTGAATAGTTTCAAAAAAACAACATTGCTTCTCAATGCAAATTTTACCTTACTTCAAATTTGAATTTCTCAAATAGCAATCTAATGTTTTTATCTAAACTGGATTTTTAACAAAGATTTATGATTTACTTGATTTTCCCTAGACTGAAAGGCTAGGGTCTAGAAATCGTAATTCACCTGTGTCTGTTTGCCTGTCTGTCTGGAACAAGCGCTTGGCACAAATGACTATTTTCATGGCACAAACGACCATTTTTATGGTACAGATGATCATTTTTATGGTACCAATGACTATTTTCATGGCACAAACGACCATTTTCATCGCATAAATGACCATATATATGGCACAAATGACTATTTTTATGGCACAAACGACCATTTTTATGACGCAAATCACCATTTTTATGGCAAAAATGACCATTTCTTTGGTACAAATGATCATTTCTATGGGCAAAAATGACCATTTCTATGGCACAAAATTGCCATTTTCGTGGTACAAGTGACCGTTGTCAAGGTACAAAATACCATAGTCGTGGTACAAGTGACCATTGTGATGGTGCAAAGTATCATTTCCATGGTACAACTGACCATTGTCATGATACAAAGCACCATGGGTCATGGTACAAATGACCTTTTTTATGGTGCAAGTGACCGTTGTTGTTAGCGTCCATGATGAATCACTTGGACGCTAAACGATGATTACGATGCACCTTCTAGTCTAATTGGCTTAGGACATCTGCCAGGATAGCAGAAGGAATGGATTCGAGTCCCATGAACGTCATCTTTTTCATCGTTCTGTCACATAACATCAGTGACACTGCTTGTCTCTTTCGTTCTACACATATTAGAGCTAACAGTTGTGATGGTAAAAAGTACCAAAATAGTGATACAAGTAACTGTTGCTATAGTGCAAAGTATCGTGAGTCGTGATGAAGCTGACCATTTATTTGGCATAATGGACCATTCTTGTGGCTCAACTCAGTTTCCACGGTGTAATCAGCCATTTTTATGGCACAGTTGATCATTCTTATCTGCGGAATGAGCGTGTCTGTGTCACAACTAGCTAGATTCATATTAGAAATGACCAGTGCTATGGGATAAATAAACTTTGCTAGTCCTTAGAATCAACTAAGGCATATGCTTTATCATACACATTAGCATCTTGCAATATTTTAAATCAACTGTTTGAATGTATCTTTAGTATGTAATATACAATATTTCGCAAATATCAATGATTTGTCCTAAACTCATCATTGAACAGAATTCATTTTCATTAAAAAACCTAAGGACATCTGTGTCATCATTCCGTCAGTCTAGGGCTCAGTGAATCGACTTTCAAATGTCGATGAACCTTACTTGTTTATTTACGAAGCGAAACAAAGAGATATATCTGACGTAATCGATAGAAAGAAGTAGATAATAATTAGTTGAATCATTTTTTTAGATAATCAATCAAACGAATAGAAAATATTTACTTACCAGATGGTGTCTGCTCATATTGACTTTCCGACCTCATCAAGATTGGCATAGGTGCTTCTTTTCCTGTCACAGATTGTTCTTGTAAATATACTAGTGTTATACCTTTATCTTTCTCATGTGGTTCAATTTTTCCCACTTGTAAAAGAGTACCTGGCATTAAAAGAATCTCTTGCGCATTAGAATCAGTTGAATAGTTATAAATATATTTGGCATAAATAGTATTAATGCTAAATAATATTCCATTTTTGTTAAGACATTCTTTTTTAATCAAACTGGATTGAACCATACAGGAGCTTATACCAGACCAAGTAATGGATTGTCCTTCTTGTATTTGATTTCGTATTTCAGATGTGCCAGCTCGCCAGCAACATCCATCGAAAGGGGGCAACTTTTTAAATGCGGAATAGAGTAATTGAAGAAACGGCAGCCATGAATTACGCGCTTCTTTATCTTTAGAACGTAATGCTTTATTCAGTGGTACATGCAAATCTTCATCACCCACTTCTCTAGTATACAAAAGCAGAGTGATAACTTCATCTGAAGTAAGTTGGTATTTGTTTTTGTCATGGAAACGCTTTCCAACATCGTCGATGTAAGCACTCAAGTTAGGCATGCGAAATCTGGCCTGGTGGAGAGCTTCTGCTATCGTAGGAAGAGTAATAGTTGTTTCTAATTCACTTATAGACAAAAATTGCTCATCTTCCCATACGACTTGTATAAATCGATGAAATCTATTATTTGTAGCCATTCCAAATTGATCAAGATAAGTAAATTCAGAAAGAAAAATGAATTAATACACTGCAGTGTGATATACTATGGTTTTTCGTGTTTGTGAATGACTCTTGTTGTTTTTCGACTTGCACGACAGAAAGAGAAAAAAAAATTGCAAGAGAAATGTCGCCTATCTTAAATGATTCCGTGTATGTGAAGTCCACGTGGTCTTCCAAAGCAAACAATCAACAATGATTTTCAATTTCTTTATATAACAGGGTAGCATATTTTTCTGCTTCTTTTGACAGAATAAAACTATTTCTTCCAACTTACTTACATTATGTTTTACTATTGACATTAACATCTCGAAGTAAATATGAGTGGATAAAAACAGAATATAAATTTGTAAAAAGTTAACTAGGGTGGGTGTGTGGGTGTAGGTTGTTGGCGTGGGGTGTGGCTGTGGGTGTGTGGGTGTGGGTGTGGGTGTGGGTGTGGGTGTGGGTGTGGGTGTG
>CAJNOP010000255.1:0-42718 GCA_905250075.1 Rotaria sp. Silwood1
TACCTCTACTCAGCTGGATAAAGTCAATTTTTCCTCAGGTTGACCGCATCATATATATTATTCATTCACTCGGCCCGTCGATGTTGAGAAGACATTCGCACGACATACCAATGCCAACTTTATATCTGCCACGTTGCAGTATGCTCACTTCCTGTTCAGGAAACTGCATGATGCTAATTTTGCATCAGCTACGCCCAGCAGCGTTGATTATTTGATTAAGCCAACTTGACAATGTCATTTTTTCGTCAACCAAGCTTTAGTATCGACTTTTCATTTACTGAGCTCAAGTATGGTCAGTTTTCAAAAATCCGACTTGTGAATGTCACTTTTTCATCAACTGTCCTTCATAACGTCGACTTTTTAGATACTGAATTCTCTAGTGTTCACTTTTCATCTGCTGTATTAGGTAATTAGAGCTGCAGTATTTATTCATTTGTGTTAAACTGATTTTCGACTTAAACGTTTAGCTTCGGTGAAGCTTTTGAAGGCAAAGTTGCCTTACACCAATTTTGTACGAGTTCGTTGCATGATTGTACGCCTTGGCGAAACGTATGTGTCAATGTCCGTCTTTTGGCGTGCTAATGTCAAAAATGCTTGCTGCTACAAGAATGACTTGAGGACGGTTAACTTCTCTCTAGCTAATCTGCAAATGATATGCTTTGAAGACACACAGATGAATGATAGTCAACTACAAAGTGCTCTCTCTATTCCAGACGCCAAATTATCCAATGGAACGTTTGGGTTCCACCCGAACTTTGTCAATAACGGGCAAGTTGATTATAATAGCTCTCTTTCGGACAGCTAGGAACTAGAAACTGGCAAAGTCACTACGATGATGTCACACGAGGACAGCAGTAATTGCTAATTTCCCTTACAATCGTTTGATACTGGAGGCGTGATTTTAATACGCATCAAGTTTCGAAGGTTTGGGATTCTTATCCATTGCCATATTCTTAAATTATATTAAATGCGCGAATAAAAAACAGTGTATCGATTCAGTTGAAAAGAATAAATATTAGAACAAAAATTGTTGCTCAACCTAACTCAAGAAAGTTCATGTATACTGACGATCGCTTGGTGCATTTTTTTGTTTCTTATCGGCTTGTGTGAAAGCCTAATCGTCATGAGATTACATGAAGAAATTAAAACGCTTGAGGGTGCGGGTATGGTAGGTGTGGATGTGGGTGTAGGTGTGGTTGAGATCTTTGTTGCGCCCACACCCACACACCCACCCTACATTCTCACCCACAGCCACAGCCACACACACCCAATTTCCAGCCATGATACAAATAAACGATCTGACTTTGGTCGTCATCAAAAACTGTGTTAGACTGAGAATACATGATGCGGTTTGTAGCAGTTTGCTTCAAAAACTCTTTCGAGGGGTGAAAACGTAAATACTAGTAAAGTTAATGAACATTTATTTAATTAAAATAAAAACAATTCGGAAATCTATGTAAATTGTCTGAAGTCTGGTATCTGCTTCAAGTTGCAGCTGGAAACAATGAAGTAGTAACTGGTGCGTTGGGTCCAGGTACAACGGATTGTTCCGGAACTATTGTAATTTCTTGTTTTTTGTCTCTATTACAGCAGAGATCGCAAAGATAATGGCAGCAACAATCGCAAATGCTACAAAAACTAGAATGGAGTTTATGTATATTTCATTGACGATACCCTTACCACCTCATAAACAGGTGAAGAACCACGTCATCACCACCGCTCAATCGTTTAGGAAAGTTTTTGTGTGTTCGCTTCTTAGCAGATAACAATAATTGTTCTGTAACAATCAAGGTTGAGACTCTGTGTCTAGCTGCTGTAGCAAAAGACAAATTAAAATGGAAAGATCTTGGCAGAAAAACTTATTTGAGAAATTTTGATCGCCATTCCAGAGCGTTCTAGAATATAGATTTTTAAGGTACATTTATTTTGCGTCACTTATCAAGCTAACGGTTCAACTTTGATGTTGAATGTTTCCAGAATTAGTAAAATAAATTACAATAGTTTGCCACTAAGAGAATGAAAATTACTTGTTAATTGGTATGATATTAATTTAATTTCATCTGAAAACTTCACAAAATCAATAAAATAAAAGCCTAAAGTCTTTAAATACACACAACGAGACTTTGTAAAAAGAAGCTTTAATTTTCATGACAACAGTGTTATTTGAAACATAAGTTAAGACACGACGAGTGAAAAGAATTGTTTTACTTATATACATCACAAAAGTTGCAATGCAACATCGAGCTTTCGCGGAAAAGGCGAAAAACAAATCTTGCAAATTTCGTTCTTCGGCACAGCATTGACAAAACCATCATGAGTCATAACCAAGAGAATTCAACAGTCACTCAAACTAACTGTCTCGATCTCTGCTACTACCCAGTAAGACTAGAGTTGAAAATAAAACTGCGCTTTAGCACGTAAAAATCGTACATTTTGGGGTGTTAAAAACGCTGTTTTTTCTTTGAATCAAATGATTTCCACAACATTGGCATTCACGAGCTCCGTTTACTTTTTGGAACAAAGCTCAAATTTCATAAAACGTTAAAATGTGGGCTTTTTACGCATAAGAACGCCGTTTTTTTTAAATTTTTATCTGGTTCGGTAACTTCAAAGGTTAAGCTCCTTACCTCGCTCCCCCGTCTATTGTGGCGCATTCACTCTTGCTCAGGGTGAGATAAGAGTGTGGGTGTCGGGTGTGGGCTACGCGTGGTGTGTGTTCTCTCCAACAACAACCACACCCACACCCACACCCTACACCCACCCTCATCCACTCCCCGAAACTGCACAGCACTATGATTGATCAAAAACATCATTGATTGAATACGTTCGTCTCTGTATAGGAGTATCGCCCTGGTAGATAGGTATTGTGACGTCATAGCTGAGAGCTGGTGGATGACAAACATGAAAATGCCGTGTTGACAACATATTGTTATAGTTGATAATGCTCTATTTCAACACAGGCTGCAGATAAATAACAAGTAAGGTAACTGGTTATATGCTATTACGCTTTTGTATCGCCCAAACAAAACAGACGAGAACAAGATAAACACAGCCATTTTCATGGGAGTCAATGTAAAACAGTCGAATGCCTAACGGTGAGGTTGACGAAATAGATTTTAACACAGAGATAAGTCACCGTTTTTTGGTATGTGCGCATGGGTATAAATGATATAAATGAAAGAGTTTAAAATAAGCAATCATTCGGAGTCATTGTATGTGAGTCACGAACAGCGTTGTTTAATCGATCTCACCGATTTGGCTGGTATTTTTTATAGTAGGTAGGTAGATCTGAGTTAGGTATAAACTGAAAGTTTCAGCTCAAATGAACGAGCCGTTCAGGAGATATACTAGACAATACAAGTATGAGCGAGTGGGTCTCATTTGAAGTACCTTATTATACAATACTTTTCAACACATTTTCATTTTTTAAATAACAACAAGAGTTATAATAGAGATTTTTTATCATAGATACTATTCATGATGGGCTATCTTTTCATTTAATATTTGTAAGTTGGTATCATATATCATTCCCAGAAAGCATGATCCCGTAAATAAGGCAAATTGGCCAAGTCAGTCTGATATATTAGCTCGAAAATAGTTCCGTTTGAAAGAGCGCATAAAACTGCATCGAATGGCGTTTTCAAAAATTTATGATTTTGAACTTTGCTACAGAAAATTTTTAAACAAGACCAAAAAGGCCAATTTTTTGACCCGATTGTTATTATGAAGATTGACGGCTTATTGTTAAATGTTCGAATTCAGTGTTTCATTGGAAAGCTCGTGTCGAAGAACCTCTGAATTCAAAATTTCAGCTCATTTGGATATGTCTGTGAAAAATGATGAAAGATTTATTTTTGTGAAATTTTATTGAGTAAATATAGTCGCGGTCTGATTTTTGTGATATCCAGATTTCAGCTAAAGTGTTACCAAAAGATCTGAGATTCTTACCTTAAACTATTCTCATCAATTGATGAGAATAGTTTAAGATAAAAATCTCAGATCTTTTGGTAACACTTTAGCTGAAATCTGGATATCACAAAAATCAGACCGCGACTATATTTACTCAATAAAATTTCACAAAAATAAATCTTTCATCATTTTTCACAGACATATCCAAATGAGCTGAAATTTGCCTTTTGAGGTTTCTCGATATGGGCTTCCGTCTGAACTACTTAAATTGAACATTTGAGAACAAACCATCAATCTCCATAGTCAGAAGCGGACTCAAAACTCGACGCTTTTGGTCTTGCTCAAAAAATTTTCTGTAGCAAAGTTCAAAATAACAAATTTTTGAAAACACCATTCGATCCAGTTTGATGTGCTCTTTCAAATGGAAGTACTCTCGAGCTGATCTATCATACTGATTTAACCAACTTGTCTTATCTGTAGGACCATCCTTTTCGGAAATGGTACATAATGCCGACCCGAAATTATTACACGATAAGATACTTTCAATACCATGAAAGGCTAGGCCATCATCGATAGTATCTATGGTAAAAAAATCTCTGTCACAACTCTTGTCATTGTTTAGAAAATGGAAATTTATTGAAAAGTATTGCATTATCAGATACTCCAAATAGACCCACTCCATCATACTTCAATCGTCTACTATATCTCCTGAATGGCTCATTCATTTGAGCTGAAATTTTCAGTTTCTTCCTAACTTTGTTAGGTCTACCTACTGTAACAATATCAGCCAAAGCGATGACATTGATTGAGCAAGATTCAGCTGGACTTGGTCCTGGATTACGTGCAATGTGTTCTAAGTACTTCCTGATGATAGTCGTAATAGCCTTTCATTCTTTGATAGGTATCCAAACAAAGAGCTCGTTTTACGCGTTACATCGCTGGCTACAAAACGGTACACTTTGTTTTTTGATCGACTGGTCCCGTCGACGGAAAACAGAAAGTACTGAGAAAATTTTGCGGCTGTTTTACAATGAGCATTAAAGTGTTAAGTACTTTCTATTTTTTTTTGCCGATAGGACCAGTTGATCAAGTAACAAAGTGTACCATTTTGTAGCCACCGATGTGGCGCGTAAAATGAGTCCTATAGTTGCATACCTATTCAAGAGTGAAAGAATATTAGGGCTATTATAAGGAAGTACTTAGGAGTACTTGCGTCCAGTCTCTGTTTTAGATGATGAAAATCTTCTGGTTGTGGTACTTAGTATCTTTTATTACATGTTATTATTTCGGTGAAAGTGCACAACCATATTTCCCACCTCAGATTGTATTTTCTCCCGATGATGGTCTAACAATATTTGCAATTGATGAAATAAATCAACGAGCTTATGTGACATATCCTTTTACTCCGTCATTAAGACAAACTGCTTGGGTGATGCAGCATTTTCCATATGCAGTCCCTGATTCACCACAATCAAAATATTATGTTCAATTATCTGCTCTTTCTCCAATGGATTCTTGTATGTATGGAACATACTGGAAATATGGTGGAAATATGCTTAATTTCTTTCCATCGCATTGGATTAATGGCAGTTCATTTAAAATAAAAAATTATATGAAATTTAATTATGTAATGATCCATTCAACAAATTCTTCGGAAGATGAAGATCATTGGTATTCAAATGTAACATGTCGCCCTGATAGTGGAGAAATTGTGCCATGTCAAGAAATGTATTTTGAGAAAAATACTAATATTCCTCGTCGATCAGTCGAAGTTCATCGTGCTGAATGGAAAGTTATTCAAGTAACAACATATTTTACAATTAAAAGAATAGGGAAACCAGATGACAAATATTTTAATTCAATACCTAAAGATTGGTTTCACATTTGTCGAGATGACGATCTCGAAGTTTTATATAATCCACAAACAATAAGTTTAAGTTTACATGAAAGTGTAAAGGTTCAAGTTTGGCTTTCTACTCCTCCACATCGAATCGATGGAAATGATACTGTCATTATTCAATGGAAATCAATTAATTACACTGATTGTTTTACATTATCACCAAAAGAATTAATTTTTAATATCGAAAACTTTCATGAAAGACAAACATTAACAATAACTCGTGTTAAAAATACAGAACAAACAATGCTTATTCCAATTTTTAATGGTGGAGGTTTCGATCTTGTTAGACCAGACGCTTATCCTATCAATATTCAGTAAATTTCTTTTTTTTTCATTTTGAGTGTTTCTGAAATGATCGAAATAAAGTTCTTTTCAACGATTTAGATGACATCAGAGGATGGGTGTACACTGTAAAAAAAAGGGGTAGAATAATAAACCTTTTAAGGGTTTATGAAAGTGCAACGTATAATAAGCCCTTTTTACCGTATGTCAAGCTTTTCATAAACCCTTTCATATACCCTTCGGAAGGGTTTTTGAAAGGGTATTTGAGTTTCATATATCCTTATAAGGCTTAATGAATATCAAATACTTTTTCATAAACCCTTGTGAAAGGTTTATGAAATTCCAGTGCAAACCAAAATTTGTATCTTGACTTCGATTAATATGTGTTCACAACTAAATGAAAAAATTAAGTTATTTATTTAATTTTATTTATACTTACAACTGTTTAGGTTGTTGGGGGAGATCTAAATGAAAAAAGTAAAGTTATATATTCAGTTACATTATTACTTACAGGTGCATTAGTCGATGGATCTACTCTAAATTAAAAAAAAACTATATGTTTAATTTAATTCATATTTACAGCTTTATAAGTTGTTGAACCAAATCTAAATAAAAGAAAAATTGAATTTAATGTGATTGATACTTACAGCTATATAAGTTGCTGAACTAATGTCCATTTCAAAATATAATGTCCGTCGCCATTTTTTGAATAATTCGAGAACGCAAACAGCTAGAGACCTGCGGATTTCACCAATCGATAAATAAGACAGAGGGACGTCTTTTTCTCAGGTAATGTGTAAGGCGAAATCCTTGTAAAACTAGTCATCTCTGAAAAATATGAAAAAGAATGCATGAAAATGACCTGCCATCCAGATGAAATTTGATTTTGACCTTTGATTTAGATAGAGGAACTTGAGATCTATAGTTCAAGATAGAATGTAAATACTTTTCTTATTGCATGCTATCGTTGACCAAATGGAACCATCTATTTACATGCACAAATAATAGAGAATTTTAATTATTTTTTACTATGTTTTTGCAGTTTTATCATAATAGCTGGACATTTCGATGAAAATGGAAGGAAAAGTAAGAAAGTGCATTGTATCTTGAACTATAGATCTCAAGTTTCTCTATCTAAATCAAAGGTCAAAATCAAATTTCATCTGGATGGCAGGTCATTTTCATGCATTCTTTTTCATATTTTTCAGAGATGACTAGTTTTACAAGGATTTCGCCTTACACATTACCTGAGAAAAAGACGTCCCCCTGTCTTATTTATCGATTGGTGAAATCCGCAGGTCTCTAGCTGTTTGCGTTCTCGAATTATTCAAAAAATGGCGACGGACATTATATTTTGAAATGGACATTAGATCTAAGCCAAAAATTAAAACTTTTCATGTAGATGCATTAATACCTAGAGCTGTATATATTGTGAGTCCAACTCTAAACGAAAAAAAATTATATTGAGTTTCATTTATACTTACGATTGAAGAAGTTGTTAGAACAGATCTAAATAGAAAAAAAATAATATTTGAATTTTATCTAGATGATACTTACAGCTATATAAGTTGGGTGTGTGGGTGTGGGTGTAGGTGTGGGTATTGGATGAGAGAAGAAGCACCCACACCCTCCATAACGCTGTCATGGAATTTCAGCACAAAGATTTTCACACAATCTGAGGGCACTTTTCAAAGTGAATATGCCAAATTTCATACCTACAGTGCCTCCTGTCTCGCCATAGTGACAGCTCTAGCAACCTTAATGAAATTCAGAAAAAGCATCTCATTATTCATTTGTAATCGAAATCATCTACAAATAGCTTCTATATCACATTGTTCAATGATATTTTTTTCTTATTCAGCATTGATAAGTGTCGATCTCAAACTAGCAAAGATTTGAAACTCGATGAAGACCATCGCATATGACAAGGATTTGTGATCGTTCTATCGCTCAACGAATACTTGCCGTTTTTTCCTGATTATTGAGAGTGTGCATCGTCTTCAACAACGTAGATCAACATAGAAATCGATTTGAACTCGAACCTAGTCGATTGGATATTTAAAAAAATAACTGATATTATCGCATTCCAGAATCATAGAAAACGACATGACCAAAAATGCTCATGCAAAATTATTAAATATTTATATTGTAAATTTGTCTCAGTAAAGAAAAGATGCATTAAAATATGCTGTAAAAATGACTATTGATTGATCCCGCTATTTCATGTAGTAAAAAAGTTATACATATAACTTTAGGAAAACAAAAGGTGTGTTCGAACGCGTTTTCTATTTCTTATTGTGTAAATTAGCAGAAACATGCTTGTTGATTTTAGACGGTTTTTTGAAACGTTGATCTCGAGCACATAATCTTCTCTAAAAAGAAATTTATGGATTACGAGAAAGAGTACATTTGAATATATCAAACTCAACTGAGTGCTTACTTTTACTAATCTGTGTAACGGAAATAATAGAAAAAGAAAAAGTTCAAGTCAAAAACAATACCAAATTTACAAAGTTTTTCATTGTTTCGTCTCAGGTAATTAAAGTTTAGAGAAAAAAAAATATCTAAACCAAGTTCACGGTTTATTATTTTTATGAGGCATTTTTTTAAGCCTATAGCTTTCTTATTTTTCAGTATAAAGAGAAATCTCTTTAATCTAAATTGGTCGAAAGATGTAGATCAAATAGTAAGTTCAATTTAGTACCTGATTCGGCACCAAACATTGTTGATGAAGTTTCTATTAAAATCCAATAAGAAAATATATTGACATGACGGATAAATATGGCTCAATACGAGAAATCAATATTTCACTTATCTCGAATAAGATTTATCTCCTCAGATATTTATTCGAGAAGAAGAAGTATCACAATTAATAATATATGTGAATTCAATAATCTATTTCTGTTTTTTTTTTCATGGTTTAGTACCATAAGAAGTTGTCACTTATTCTAGATGTAAGACTGAACGCAATGCGATCAACTTTGAACCCTGTCATAAAGCAAATTAATATGATATTGATACTGCTAGTTCAAGGAGACAATTGTTGTTTCTTTTCAACTGATTATCAAAAAAAAAAATGACTGGACCCATTTTACATACTCAAAGTGATGATCAATATCCCAGAATCAAGAGAGAAATTCAAAACAAATGACAACCTTAGCATGTTGGTTTTTATCTTGAAATTCAGTAAAAGCATCGATCAAACTTTGTTGACTGGTAAATTCAATAAGTGAAATTATCATCATAGACAAGAGTTTGAGACACGACATGCATCTCGAATTCAGTCACTAGTCTGAAATTATTGAAACTACCATTGATCCCGTTTCAGAAATCTGGACATTTTTCGGGTGTTTAAGAAAATGTCTCACAGGTATAGTAAAAAATTCAAAAGTCTTGCTGATTATAGAGAAGTATATAGGCTTCTCTATGAATGAATAGTTTCTATATTTTTATATTAAAAAAAAGTAAAAGTCAGTTAATGTATTGGTTGCTGGAGTACAAATAATATTGTTAAATTTCATTTGTAATGCAATATCTGAATTCCATGATAACCTAAATATATAAGAAGTTGAATAACATTAATATATCAATAAGCTGTAGCTAGATGCATTGATGTTCGTCCATTATAATCTGCATTTATAATTTTTGTTTAATAAAATATCCTTGATTAAAAAGTGATTCAATTCGTTGTTCAGTACCTGATGCAGACAATGTTAAAAAAACAAGAAAATTTTTTCCATTGATCAAAAATAGAAATAATTGTGTTTATGTTATACCCACATCCAAAAATTAGAAAAGAAAGCAATACAAGTAAAATTTGTCAACATCTACCTCGTTTGTTGATAAGAAATAGTGAGTGATAAGACGTGTTTAGAACATGGAAGAGATAATAGAATAGATATCATTTAGCTAAGTATGTTTAACTGAAACTCAACCAACATTACAGATAAGTGTTAACATAGGTTTTATCCTGAATAATAATAATATATGAAAAGTAAGAAACTTGTAATTTTGATTTGATTTTTACATGTATAACTGGAATTTTCGATCATTTTATGAGTACAATCATCATCAACAACAAGACATCATTTGTGACTATGAGTCTACTTTATTCATAACAAATAAAAACTGGTACACAAAACTATAATATGATCACAATTAAATCTACTCAGGTATAAATCAATATGTTTAATTGACAAATCTAAATACTTCAAGTAATTAATTCTGCAATAACATAATCAATAAATAAGTAAGTAAATCTTGAATAATAACAAAGTTGACGCATGGTCACAAATCATGTGGTGTTGCTGATGATGACCATACTCATAAAAAAAGGTCAAAAATTTCAGTCATACATGTAAAAATCAAATCAAACTAGAAAACAACCGAAACAAATATAATTCATTCTATATATAAGTTTTTATTATAGTTATTTTTCGGTCATGAATTCTTTCGACGAAAATGGAAGGTAATTTAAAATAGACGCTTTACAAATTTTTTAAGCTTTAAAATCCAAAGATGTGGAAGTCTTTTACTCAAACCTATTCTCACAAATGTGTTTCAATTATGATGTTAAATAAATTAATAAAATAGCTATACAGTCATATTTCAAAACAAAATCAAATGTTTATATTTTATGTTGATCACCAATGAGACTTGCTGAAGAAAGATAGAAAAACGTGCATCTAAATCTCCTGTTGTTAGTACTAATGGTCGCACCAGTATTAATGACGGGGATGGGTGCAAGCTCAATAAATCGACAACAGCATTAATTAGCGACCTGCGGATTTCAGTCATCGATAAAATTAAGAAAACTGCATGAAAAAAGTGTTCCGCTTCAAGAAAATTTCGATAAAAAATAAAGCAGAAAATTAGGTAAAAATGAATCGAATTCTTTATCATTTGATCCAATAGATATGCAATTGGGTTACCGCAAAATTAAGATATGAGAAAAGAAATCACTTGGGTTGTCTCTTGAACTATACATCTAAAGCGCCTCTATCTGATGAGCATGTCAAGATTAAAGTCGTATCAAACCGAAACATCGGTTTTATGCATTTTTCTGAATGTTTTGCGAAGTTGATCGATCTTAAAATAATTTTGTTTTATATATTATCAGATAAAAAGACGCTCTAAAGTCTCCTCAATCGATCACTGAAACATGCAGATCACTAACTACAGCTTCTGTCGACTAATTGAGTTGATATTCACCCTTCTTTCAATTTGGTTCACATGTTAATTATGAGTATCATTATTTTGTCCTGTAAAATCATGTGAAACCACGACATTCTTTTGATGTTTGGTAATTTAACACGTTCCACTATGTTCAAATTTCAAAAAGAAGTATCGCTAAATATTCCATGCATACCAACGTATGTCTACTGTGTCACTGACATTTATTTTATTTAGTTAAAGTTGGAATTTGAATGAGTTCTTCGAGACCAATCTAGAAGTCAAAGGTATACAGCTCATTTATTACATATCATCATACTGTTTTGTGCGTTGCTGCCATTCTTTATCCGTTAAAAATCAAAATCCCATTATCTACTTCTAGAAGGAGCGAAGACTTCATACTTTTCAGTGTCAATGTAAAAATATACAGAAGTATTAAAAAGTAGATGACTGTACAATATCCAGTGGTCATTTCTTGGTAAAAATCTAGAACTTAAAATTTTATGATTAATTGTATGAGTAAAATAAAATACAAATAATTTGTTTTGAAAATAATTAAACTTTTTGTATCAGACTTTTATTTTATTCTAAAGACATAATCTATTCACTTAATTTAAGAATTAATTCAGATAATACAAATATAGTTTTGTTTTAGCTGTAGAATGAAGCTCGTCATGTGAACCATCTTAGACGACCTTCCTTTTTCGATTTTAAATCATTTTCTGACAGACATCACGTTGATCCTCACCTGTCTTGTCAGAATCTTAAAAAGTATTCGTTCAGGACTAGTCTGCATTCTCGATGGTAGTTTGACATATAACAGATCCTGAACTAGTTCTAGACGAGTCTTTCTCTGGAAAAAGACTAGGTTAGAAATGTACACTGACGCCCGTCAATGATCGGAGAGGGACAGGACTCCAGGACGAACACTTTTCGAGACTTTGATCAGACATGTTGACCCAACATGACTAGGAAAAATACTTGACATTTAGTCCGCCGCTCGCATGCTTTGACTGTTATCAATCCACTATACCTAATCAAAATGGAAATGGATTTTATTTAGTTTTGATGCTAATTGTATTCAACTCGATATTTAACGCTGAATTTCACTTTCATAACTAGATTCTGTTCTCGTCAATCGAATTTAATGGAATGAAATAGTTTAATAATACGTTAATAAAGTAATGCACTCTTTGTAGATCGTTCTTCTTCGCCTAATCTATTCTGTGTATAAATTCAAACTGATTACATATGCCGCTAGAGGTTATTGTTGCAGGTTTGCCTCGTGCGGGTACATTATCAATATACGAGGCTCTAATTCGATTGGGCTTTAACAAGACAATGCACATGCAAGGATTAATCGAAGATCCTGCTCTAATGGCAGTTTGGACAGAAATTTATGAAAAACATTTGGAGAAAATATGGACTAGTGATGATTGGCGACAAATGTTTGATAAACTATTTCCAGAGTATGTCGCAACCACTGATGTACCATGTTGCGATTTTGCAGTTGAACTTGCTCGGGCCTATCCTGAAGCGAAGGTATTTTTCTATACGCTTTCATATTCACTTTTTTTTCTTTGTTAAGGTCATTCTGCTATATCGAGACCCTGAAAATTGGCTGACATCTTATCAACAACTTATGGCTTTATTGCGTGTTTCCAAGTTGGAACTCTTCACAAGTTTGTTCCAAAACAGCATTTATGCACGTTATCAGTTCCGAAAATCTCGAATAGCTTGGTGGCGAGATGTGTATAACTATCCTGAGGCAGGTAAAGAAATCATGCCATTCTATTTGAACAAAATCAAAAAAGCAATTGAACCAGAAAGAATTTTGGAGTTCAATGTACAAGATGGTTGGGGTCCGCTATGTAAATTTCTGAACAAAGAAATTCCACAAGATAGTTTTCCTCATCTCAATGATGCTCAAGTACTGGTTGAACGCGTCAATCAAAAGAAAAAGCAAACTTTAGCACCGTGGATTAGAGTGTTCAAGCAAATAACCATAGTCGCTGGCATGCTGATCATCATTGCTTCAGTCTATTGGCGACGGTCCTACTTTCTCGACTGGATATAACAGCATGCAGCTTGGAGACAATATTATATGCGAGTATTTGAAAAGACCTGTGTGAAGGATTTCGGTGTCTGTGCTTACGTATTTAATAGAAAATAATTTCAAAAAGAAACGTTGACAAGCGGTTTTTGAAGGTAGTCATAAGATGCACCATGTGCGCGATTAACATGCGAATATGAAAATAAGTTGAAAGTAACGAATCCGATCCGACGCTCACCTTCTCTCAAGGCGAAGCATAGTTGTCAAAGTGCTCGACCATGCGTCTACATAATAGGTTTATGACACCATCAATATGCGTTTAAGGCCCATTTAAATGGAAACATTACCCGTACTGTTGCGCATAAATACGAGAGTGAAGAAGTTTCGGAAAAAGTAGTCCGGTTGGTGGACATGGAATGAGAACTTGATTGGAGCTAATTCTACAGGAAGAGAAAGCGTTTTTTTTATTATTGGCGATAATCATTATTGATAAACTTCAGAGTTCCGATCGAAGTTTTGCCGAATCGAAGAGCAAAACTTGTTTTTGCCTGATTAAAAGCACGAACGAGTTTGTCCAGAGAAACTCCTGTGTCTAAATAAAATCGTTTGAGTATTGATTGTTTCTATCCTAGAAAATAGGATGTGGGTGTCAGCAGATATGCCTGTGAGTGTAGCGACCAGAAAACGACATTCATACAAACATCCAAAACTGCTCCAGAATCTATCAGTATTTCATCTACATTAATTCTTCATTAGTTGCATTTTTTATTTATTTAGTTGATTTCTAGTGCAATCTTGGGTTCTCTCTCTTAAATCATGTTCTGATTCATAGAATTTATCAGATAATTTGCTTGATAGTATGAGTGAGTGTGTGGGAATGTGATTGTAATTTAACAAAATGTATGCATCCACATCTCTACCCACACCCATCCACACTAAAGCACAGTGGACAGAAATTGTAGTCCAGGAGCAATCCACGGAGTTATGATAGTTGCTAACTTGATAATGTGTGTAAATGTAGTCCACATTAAATCCTGATCATCAAAACTGTTCAATCTCACTTGCTGGTAATACTCCTGAAGTTAGAATTTTAAAAATTATTGACTTACACAATTGATTAGTAGCCTTAGATAAGATTTTTAATATTCTATCATCTAGTAGCCGTAAAGAACAAGTATCAGATGGCAGAGCAATTTCCACATCAAATTTGCTTTTTTTGTCTAATAAATTTAATAAAATCTGCATTTAAAACGTCGTCGGAACACCAAACAAGGAAAACAGAACATGCAAGATGCATATGTTTGTCAGCTTTTATAGTCTATTAAAACTCCAACTGATCTAAATGACAAATAATCACGTTGAAAATCTTGAAGAATGAGTCAACACAGATGCTCATAATTGATACGATGTAGTTTACTAAGACTAAGGTTCGACATCTTTTCCCATCCATCGAAGATAGAGAATGATACACTCTATCAAAAAATCTAATAAAAGCCGAATTTTAGTCTGCGTAGTTATATGAGAGTATTACGATGCATCAAAGAGCTACTTTAAACGCTTGTTTGAAAATTTTCTTTTCATATAAAAAAAACAAGGAACATGAACAAAGTTCTAATAATTTCACTGGATAGGAAATATCAAGAGCCAAGTTATTGTATCGCAATTCATGAAGCCTTTCATAAATCATCAACTAAAATAATAAGAAGAAAGATTAAAACGATTGCTGCCTTCATATTTACCTCGATTTTTATCGCACAGGTAAGTATCACGATGAAAGACTCTATCAATCTATCGTAAATTATCAACTACTCAGGATTTATGAGTTTTCGCCCAGTAATCTACATATGCATGAGCAAATACTACAAGACAATGATGAAAAGAAAAAAAACAAGAAGAAAGGTTAAAAAAGTATGTTGCTCCTATATTTTACTTCGGTTTTTATTGCACAGGTAAATATCAGGGAGAGAGTGTTTGCCAGCGTTTCATAAATTATCAACTATTCAGGCTTCATGAATTTTCACCTAGCAATGTATATATATGTAAGAGGATTGCTTTCATATGTGACTTCGTATTTTATTGTACGACAAATATATTACGGTAAGAGAGTCTGTCAGCCTTTTCGTAAATCATCATCAACATAGCTTTTATGGGTTTTCGCCTAGCAATATATATATATATATGAGAGCGGGCTCTAAATGACGCTGATGAAAAATAAGAAGAAGAAGATTTAAAAAGTATGTTGTCTTCATATTTTATCTCGCTTTTTATTGTACAAGTAAATATAACGGCGAGAGTTTGTGAGCCTTTATACTAATATTATCTACTCAGACTTCATAAGGAAGAGTTAGGATTTTGCATTCGACGTTGATAAAACATTGAATTACAAAGTTTTTATCAGAATTTTTTCGTACAGCATATATGGATTGCATGACTCTTTCTCATGATCAGTGTTGCTCTTGCCACATTGAATATCTCAAGGTATGATGCACTCATCAATGCACATCTGCTTCATCTCTGTTAGGATCTATCAGGTTGCATCTTTCATACATTCTCCAAATGCTATAAGTATGATGAATTATTCTATATCTCAAGATTGCATGATTTTTCTATATGATGTAGTGTTCTGAGATTTAAATGTCATCTGAAAGTTTCAGTCCAATTGGATGAGTAGTATGCCAAGAAAGGAAGAGCGTGATGTGCGGCTATAGAATACAAAAAATAGAATTTTTGTTAGGTACTCTAAACGTTATAATTCGGTGGACTAATACACATTCTCGAACGTTAAACTTTTGCCTTAGACAAAGCTCACCTTTGTATTATAAATAAAGCATAATGAGACTATTCTCGAATTATAAAAATTGTAGTGTAATCGAATTTTCAACTAAAAATCTTCAAAGAAATATATGAATAAAGCTAATCAGAAATCGAAGATCATGGCTCTTTTTTGTATTGATGTTAACTTAAAAAAATAGTATTTATTGCATATGTGTAATGTTAAGATCTCAAATTCTCTCTTTCTGAACTATAGATAATAGACATTGGTTTTTACGAATCTATTGTCACCTGAAACATGAGTGCAGATTACGAAAGAATCAAAAGACAAGCTATTGGGCGACAAGGATTTATTGGAAGTTTATATGATATTCGTAATGATCGTTTCGAAGGTCGAAGTTTATTCAATCAGACAGTTCCATCATCGAATATTTCAACAACGGATTGTGCTCATTCAACTTATATTGTTGATGAAAATGAATCTCAAAAAGAAACATTCACCAGTCTTAATATTGATGCATCGATGAAAATTAGTCTGATGGCTGGCCTATTTAACATCGAAGGTTCTGCTAAATATTTAAATCAAACAAAAACCAATAGTCGAACAGTTCGCGTAACACATATTCTTCAAATGAAAACAAAAAAAGATCATTTACATATTAGTATGTCTGATTTATGTCAATATTTTTCATCCGATGCATTGGAAAATCCAAACGCAACACATTGTGTTATTGGAATTACTTGGGGTGCAAATGTTGCAGCTACATTTGAAGAAGTATTGGCTACTTCAGAGGAAGCTTCAGAACTTCAAGGGCAACTGTCAGCATGCTTGAAAAAGCCAACAATAGGCATTAGTGGTGACGCAAGTGTAAAAAATGTTGACGAAACTAATTCTAAGTTTCGTTCATTGAAAATTCATATTTCTGGTGATATCAAATTAAGCACTGTTCCACGTACAGTCGAAGATGTTTTTAAAGCCTTCAGTGAAGTACCATCAAAATTGAATGAATTAAATGATGGAAAAGGACAACAACTCGAATTTGAATTATATCCATTGAAACGAATGGCTCAAATTTTTAAATATGAAATATCCATTCAACGGTAAGTTCACCCAATATATATTTACTATTAGAGAAATAATATGTATATGTTGTGGCCGAAGTTGGAATTCAGCCCGATTCCGAATTCGTCCAGCCGAAATTGGAATTCTAACTTCGTCTGGACTAAAGTAGAATTCCAAGTTCGACTAAACTGACTATGGACGAAATTAGAATTCTAATTTCGACTAGACGAAATTAGAATTATTGTTTAATGACTAGAAATCCATAGGAAAAAAAAGAGAATTAAAAATCAATTTTTTAAATTTTACAAAAACAAATTAACAAATACCACAAAGTCGAAGTTAATGTAACTCTTCCCAAATTAGAACGCCAGCCTAAAATAAAAGGCCACACCTACCTCAATGTTTCGCTTGACATAAAAGAAGATCACGAATTTTTCAAAAAGGTTTTCATAAATCCGGGATAGCTTTGAGGTTTTAGCTTTTAGAAGAATAGTTTTTGAGTAAAAAGCTAAGTGTTCATTATTAAAAACACTACTTTCTCTCGGATTCAGCGAATTTTACAGCACTTGAATATGCAATTTGTCCCTTTAGAGACTAGAAGTTTATTCTAAAATCCTTGATTTTACAACAAGCTTTTAATAAAAACGTAAGTTCATATTAGAAGGTCACCGTTGGAAAAACGATATAAATTTTCAGAAGAGAAGACCACGCCTTCTTATTTGATGGGGGAGGGGGGAAGAGTTACTCGCTGTTACAAAAGGTACTTCTCTCTGAGTGACATTTGGTAGAACAACACGCATTAGCTCTTTTCGCTCTCACGGTCACAAACAAATTCATCAATGTTTTTAATACATCTTTTACCGCTTAATATTCATTAAAAAATAATTCTAATTTCGTCTAGTCGAAATTAGAATTCTAATCTCGTCCATAATCAGTTTAGTCGAACTTGGAATTCCACTTTAGTCCAGACGAAGTTAGAATTCCAATTTCGGCTGGACGAATTCGGAATTGGGCTGAATTCCAACTTCGGCCATAACATATATATATTTCTATGCACTTATATTTTAGAGTCATAAAAGATGTATCGATTTATCTCATGAGTCGTCTTGAAGATACCTTTGAACAAATAATTCGTAGTAAAAGAATGCTTAATGATTTTCTTGACAAAGTTACACCATGGCAAGATTGGCTTGCATCAGATTGGATTGAAGCTATTACTACTAAACAAACTAATTTGAATAGGATACAAATAGACACGTTGCATCAACTTGGAACACTAATTGAACAGATACGTCGCGGTGAAGTTGATGAAAACAAAATCACCGAATTATTAGATAATTTCGACACAAATAATCCATGTTCTGTCGTGTCTATGCGACGATTTTTAGAAGAAAATTCACGAAATACTATCAAAATTGAAGCACTGAATGAAATCTGTCGGTTTTTGCAAGAGGCTAAAGGAGAAAATCAACAATCGACAGGAGGATATTCAAGTATTCTATTTCCAAAAAACACTACGATCCAGAGTTTTCTTAATAAAAATCATGATAATGATATTTATCTCTTACATATTTCAAATAAATGGAAAGAAAGCGATGAACGAAATTGGTACAAGCAAATACGACTGTTCACTAGTTTGTATAAATCTCAAGAACAAAATCAAACACGAAAAGCGATTTTTCGAGTGGTTGATCATGATTTTCTCGTCGATATGGATGAAAAGCCTGACAAATGCATAATTTATCATGCGAGTCGTGGAGTTATCAACACCAAAGATTATTTTCACTCTTCGCTAGGTAAGTAAATTCTTGTTTTCTATCAAATATTTTGTTGATTCGTGTTTTTGCTATCTAGTAACTTTATCTCAAGATCAAATTCGAGCAATGCGAACGGAACATAAACTTACAAATGTAACTAATAAAGAAATTGAAGCATTGCATAAAAAGTTTATTGCTGCACAGTAAGAGATTAACCAATTTCTGAAATTGACTTAGTATCACTCACTCGCCGTTTAACATCTTCTTTTTAGTCCTAGTGGTGAAATTAATGAACAGGAGTTTAGCGCTGAATTTCAACTACTGTTTCCGCAGTATGTCTTACTTCAATATCTCTATCGTTATAATTACGCATACTTTCTATATTTCTATTTTCAGTGGTGAACCACAACGCTATTGTAATTATGCGTTTAGTGTACTCGATAAGAATAACAGTGGAACGCTTACTTTTGATGAATACATAGCAGCTTATTCTTTGACGTTGCCAGGTGATATTGAACATCAACTTGCACTCGTATGTACACATCATTCATTCGTGGTATTGTACTATTCTCAATTGATTTCCTCTGTCTTTTGAAAGACTTTTCAATTGTGTGCTTATCATGGTCAAGACAAAGTCAGTAACGAAGATTTGCTTCAACTTATGGAAGCCGTAGCCGAATTGAAAGGTGTTGATTCAAGTGCTATATCATTGTTTGCGAAAACAATTATGAAAATTACCAAATCAGAAAAGGATGAAAAGATAACAAAAGAAGAATTTATTCGTCGGTAAGTACTTTCAAAAAAATTTCCACAATGAAAAAATTTGGCTTTTCTTTTAGTCTCAAAGAGAATTATGATTTGTGTATGGCTTTCTTACCAATCGAAGTCAGTAAGTACCACAATGGATAACAAGAACAGGAGGCGATGTGACTTCATGAGTTTTGTCATTATTGAATATACTACACTCTTGTAAAATATGGTTGTTAATACATACTGAGCTGCATATCGAGAAAACTGTATCTACAAATTCAATGAAGATGTAAAAAAACGAAAACAATCTAAAACTTCTCAGTTGAACTTACAAAAAACATTAAAAAAAGCGACCAGCCTTGAAATCTAGAAACTCTAGAAATCCATACGTCTGAAATAGTATATGAAAATAATAGAAAACACATGCAAGTTTCGAAAGTCTAGAGTTCGCTATGTGAAATAACCCAGGAGAAATATCCAGAACAATGAGTGCCAAACGATATCTCTCTGTGCCATGCACTGTTAGGTCTTTCAAGAAAATTGAATATCTGCGCAATAGTACTATATTTTTCGGTCAGTTTGAGCAGAATTTAATCAAAAACTGACCTCTACAATATATGAAACAAAATGATGCAAATATGCGGTCAATATATCAGCTCATGTCTTCAAAAGCTTTAGATTTCTATTCATGAGTTTTTACTTTCGGATTGTTCTCCTGGTCTATTTCGTATTGTAAACGCTAGACTTTCAAAACTTGGATGAAACGCTTGTGTTTTTCGAACAATAGAATGATATTTCTCGATTATTTTTAATTTGCAGAAAAAACAGCAGCCACCCAGGAAACTCCAAAGCGTTTGGATTCCCTTGGTAATGATGATATGCAATTAATTCAAAATTTTCTTACTGATTATGATAATTCAGTTACATGGCAATTGACACATACACAAAATATCGAGAGAATATTAAAACCAAAATTAGAAATATTCTTCAAACAGCTTGGTTGCAATTCGACCACTGATATTCAAAATCGAATCGATGATTTAATATCAAAATATAGAGAAGTTTTAACAATTTGGAGAACACATTATCAAAATATTTTTCTAGGACTACAGCCTTTATTAAAAGATGAAGTTTTAAGCATCCGAAACGCTTACAACACTGGTAATAACTAATGGAATGTTAAGTTTTAAGAATAATCGAAACTAAAAACACAAAATTAAATAGATCTATAGCAATACTTATTTTTACGAGATACATTCTAATAAATATCATGACTTATTCCATATTCTGAAAGTAAACCGGAATAATAATTTTACTTTTTTTTTTCTATTATTACATTTGACTAATAAAATCAAATTTAGATGCTCAGTCATTTTCGAGAAGAGCATGAATGTGATTGTACATGCTTGTGATCACTTTTTTCTGCTAGAAATAACAACTAGCATTGAAGAATTCATTTCAATTATCGAAAAAAGAACACTCAATTATATTAATTCAAACCACATCGATTTATATCGGACTATGAACAATGTGATACTCATGTCAGACATTTGTAGATAAAAATTATAATATGACTTTTTCGTGAAGAAAAAAATATTCGTTGCTTTTTTTTCTCTTTTCTTTCTTATTTCTGCATCTTTTTATTTGATGCATGAGTATGCATGCTATTTGCCGTGCTTTTTATTTCCACATCATGTTTCTATGACTAACGTTGATAGATGCCCAGATGCGTGTCTAATTCAGATACGTATGTGTTAAAATGTTGCATGATCTCCGTCAATCAACACGTATACGCATTTTATCTTCTCTCTTTCCCAATGACTTCCATTCTGCAGAGCTTGCATCAACTAATGACAAATTGTACACTCTAGATTGTTATTATTCTCTCTCTTTCTCTTCCTGTTCTGTTGCTTGACACGTTACCTTTAAAGAAGACTGCCTGAGTAGAAAAAAGTTTGATGAAATGGAATAAAAGCAGTTGTTGGATGATAACACTTTTTGGTATTACCGTGAGAGATTCAAACTAACTGAGGAGTAATTTTTTGGGCAGAAAAGTGAATGCTCGTGCGAACACATTGAGAATTAGAAAAGAAAAACATTGACGAGTTGACTAAAATAAAAATGCACGCATCCATTTGCTGCCATTAGCTGCAGTCACTTTCGTTACGGCAAACAAATTCTCGAATAAATGGTTTTTACATGCCGTAGTGGAAGTATTCAGTAGAGCTCGTCGATAGCTAACGATTGACATTGGTAAGTCAAAGTGAGTCGACAAATAAGAATTGAAACGTTGCAACACAGTTCAGTTCTCATACAATCTAATGTAAATAGGATCAATCTATTTCCAATGAGAAAACGTAAAAAAGAGAACTGTAGCCTTACTTTAGAGTTTGCGATACATCAGTGAAAATTCTCTTTGAAACAAAAACATTCACTATTAGAACACTTTTAATCAGCTTTCTTCGGAAGAAAGCAAACGTGCTGTTTCGATATACACCATCGGAACATAGATTCTCTTGTCTTATTTTACTCTCTCATATCTGAATGTACATCTTAAGGCTTACATAGAAGTTGAAGAGCAACAATCATTCATTCGATCAAGACAGAGCCAAGAAAGAAGAGAAGAATATTGAGACGCACCGCCTAGCATTTGAGTGACGTTTTCCTTCACAACAATGATGTTTATATGTGTCTGATAAATAACTGTTCAAGTGAGGGTTTAAGAAAGTCATCACTTTTTTAAAAGCCTGAATCTTACTGATTGTCATCAAGAATTATTTGATTGAATAGCCAAAAGATAAATCTAATTACAAATCGCTCCTCTTATTTATTCGCTCAATTCTTTTTTGAACGAGAAGTGTAAGTATATTTGGATAGTACTGGAAATCGGCAAGGTACAATGTATACACTGAGTTGCGTCGGGATGGAATGGGAATTTTTCCAAATTTTTCTAACTGTCTTCAGTCGAAGGAAAATGACAATGCTGCCCTGCCGAAAATAAAACATCTAAGTGCGTGGTAATAAAGTTTCTAATAAATTTTATTTCTTTTGGTAGCCGAGAAGCACAACCTGATTAAATGAAAATTCGACACACATCAATGACGATGTAATGAAAAGTTACGGAAAAAGGTTAGGAGAGGGTTTAATGAAATTTTTTCTAAGAGCTTTTCTTATCTTCATGTTACTCTCATGTTCGAAAAATTATTGTTAATATTCACAAAATTTGCTAGATTCTTAGTCTGCTTACTACATTTCTTGTAACAGGAGTTGTAACCATTCTTGTTTTCGTGTCATAGTTTCTGAAATATCCTTGCGTTGAAAGAAATTAATCTAATTCAAACTTCTCGTCTCTAAAAGCGAATAAGGAAGAGCAATTTTTACTTATTTTCGAAAATAGTTTGTGTTTTCTTCTCAGCAACGTTGCTTATAGATCTATTGAGGAGAAAACAGCAGAGACTTTAGTCGTTGAGTCTCATAATGTCTGTTGCAGTCTTCTGAAATCTTTTGAAAACTCTTTAAAACTTGAGGTCTTATGATATACTGTTTACTCATTGAGATCAAAATAACATTGAAAGATATGATGAAGAGATGTAGTGGAGCGAGACAGCTTGAATAACCACTGAAAAATACAAAGATGCTTATTATATATTGTAGAATTGTCTTTTGTCGATTAGCATCGTTCCCACTACAGATATGTCAGTCGAATCGTTATTGATCGATAAGATTAGAAACATGCTTCTTGGATGCCTGGGCATGGCGTTCATTATCATCGGTACAATTGGTAGTGTTTTCAATATTATACTATTTAGGCGAAGATCTTTATGGAATTTGTCGCCGTGCATCCCACTTCTGGTTGCTGCTTCCGCAACAAATATGGTCACTCTCTGGTTATTTGTGACCGTGCGCGTACTCTACGCCTTTGGAATTACTGATGCACCCAGCCGATCATCAGCCGTTTGCAAACTGCATTTGTATGTATTCTTCACAACCGTGTCTATCTCAAGCTGGTTTATGGTTGGCTGTTGTCTTGAGCGGTTTTTATCCTCATCACCCAACGCCGTCTGGCGACGTTACAGTAACAAACGCACTACACGTGGAATCATGATTGCTACAATCATTATCAGTGCTCTTGTCTTCTCACATCTGTTATACTGCTATGAAGCTAATCAGATCAACACTCCTGGAATGTGCTTCTCTCGTAATGATAGGTGCAAAATTCTTCATACGAGCGTACTTTTTATGTTTGTGTCTGTTGGTCCACCGGTTTTGATGCTTGCTTTTGGTCTCGGCACATTTATACACATTCGTCACAGTCGACAAATCCACCAATCGTCGGTGTCCACTATTTTGAATACCACTACTTCAATGAAAAATCACAATAATCGAACTATTTTGTCTATTCTTATCGTTCAAGTTACTTTGTATATCATTCTCTCACTGCCTTCGTTTCTAATCAAGTTGTATTCAACAATTCCAATTAAAGTTATCAAAAGTGATGTTCAAGTATCAGTGGAAGGTCTCATTCTTAACGCTTCTACTATACTTCAGCTGGTTGATAAAACATTTTCATTCTTGATATACACATTAACCAGCGCACATTTTCGCCGAGAGTTTATTGCACTTATTACTCGCCATTATCGTCGAGTTGCAGTCTAAGATTGATTAAGAATTGTGACTTCATACCTTCTATCAAAAGGAGGCTGCAAATGACTTTAAAAACTTTTGCCAAGTGAAAACTATGTACTCGTACTTATTCACAGAATTATTCTCTTGAAGGAACAGGCTAAAGCCTCTTCATTAATTCCACCTCTATAGTTTGAACAATAACGTAAGGGTGTGGGTGAATGTGATGTAGGTCTCGGTGTTCTTCTCTTGACTACCCACACCCACACCCAGCATATGACAGTTGATTTATTCACAACAGCGAAACAAGCAAGTATATAGTATACGGAAAGCGTATAATGTTATAATTATTTATATCAATAATTGATTATCATTAAAATGAGCACTTTTGACAGCATGTGTAACTATGATTACGATGCGTTGTTTTGATGATTTTTGTTGATTACTACAAAAGAAAACATCTATGTACGATAATGTTTATAGCTTAATATGATTTACGATATACAAAAGTTCGGATCCACAAAGTCACGACTTTTGTAATCTTCAAGATCAGATTTATCTATCATTTGTAAAATATTTTATGAACACGATAAAACCCAATGGAGTGCATTACTCATAAATATCTTCAACAAAAAATTTGCTGAAAGAAGCATAAAATGAATGCAGTTTTTGTAATAACTATAGTCGTTCGTTATGTAACTGTAATAAACATCAACAGCATATTCAATTAGTATGCTGGCATTAAGTAAAAGCTAAAACATGAATGTCTAAAACGACCGTTAGAATTGTATAATTTGTACTAGAATATGATGCAAATAAATCTTAAGATCGAATCTCATCTGCTTTTCGAAGCAATCAAGAAGACACTCAATTAATGTAAGACTCTTCTGTAGTGAACGATTGCTTAAATAACAATAAGACTAAGTAGACGCGCTTTCAACAACTCTCTTTACAAGAGGAACAACTGTCGATTTTCTTTAAGAATATGAAAAAGACTTTTTCACATCTGACATATCAATAAACGCTAGAAAATCTGTAAGAAAAGAAAGACTGTTATGAATAGTTAATAAAAATGCAACATTATATACAAATTATAGCCAATTTGAATAAGAGCAATAGTAATAAGAGAGAAAAATATGAGTTACTAGATGTGTTTTCGATCGAAATATTAACATATACGTTTGATGTATTCGTAAAGAATAATATGTTAGTTCTGCGCTTCTCCTTTCACACAAACAAAACGAAATATTATATTTGAAACACATATATTCATATCGTTCCGTCACGACATCTACACAACATAGTTTTCATTCAATGCACAGAAAATATTACTATTTTCCTTTGATAATCACAGCAGAATAACCATTTAACGCAATATAAATCATCATATTAACTAATCAACTCATACTACACTTTATTGATTGGTTAATTATACGAGCAATGTGTAGTAGTAGTAACAGTAGAGTTCTAGCTTTACTTTTTGTGATTCATTAACTTGTTACGATAATAATCTACTCGTTTTTTTACTAAGTTTTAATCCATCATAAAATGACAAGTAATGGTAACTCTACTATAAGTAATGAAAATAGTATGACATTATCAATTCGATTGATTCGTTCTTTTGAACATCGAAATATTCGTCATATAATCTTACGTTCTATCGATTCATCGGGACAAATGACTGGCAATGAACTCAAACAACGTATTCTAACAAGTTCGTAATCTTATTTCTCAGGTGAAATTTTCCTTTTTTTTTTTCTTCGAAAGTGGTTTGCTCTGCATTTTCTATTTCCCTTTCAGTGTTACCTACCGAAAAGCTGCCACCACCATTTAAATCATTTGCATTTGGTAATATAAAATAACATGAAAAAAAATTTTTCTATAATATAATTTTCTCTGTATTTAGATACACTGAAGATTGAACATTATCCACATCAAGCAAAAGTAATGATTTGAATTAGAGCTCTTTTTTTTAAATGGAACCATAATTTATATTAAAAACATTTTTTTTTTCAATATATATTAACTAGTTTCTCATAGATGTTTTTTTTTAATCAGCTTCACAATTCTTTTAGGTGAAAGCTTTTTTATTACTGTGGACACTTTTTATAATTCAAATGCTGCATTCCAAAAATTCTAATGTAACAAAATATGTGACTCAAATTTTTAGCTCTAATCGTATTCTTGAACTCTGAGAGTTTAATTAGAGTCAGAATAGTATTAATGAAATTTTCTATAATTGAAATATGATCACTCTTTACCAGATTTCATTGCAAACTATCATTTATTGAGATTTAAAAAACAAATTAAATCTTCTATTTTTTTTTTTAGAGTAATGATGTAGTGATTCGTCGTGATGGTGATGAACGATTAATTATTGAAGATGATAAACATTTATGCGATTACAATATCGTAGATGGTACTGACATTGCATTTTTTAAACGAAGTGACTATGAACTCTACAAACAAAATCCAGATTTAGTTATGGACTAATAACTATTTCTATTTCATTTGTTTTTTTTTGTTGAATAAAATTTGTTTACTATACAGTAATTGCATCGTTCACTAATAAATGATTGTTTTTGAAGTTAACTCTTTATTTTCCTCATAAACTCATCAATTTTTTTCCTTCATATCGGATTATTTTGAACTCACAAGTGTACAAATTTTATTCATACTCTTTATTAAACAGTATCACTATAATACACATTTTCAACATAGAAACAAATCAATTTTTAGTTATTGCACTTTATTGATCATCAGTAACAAAGATATATTACAACTCATAATTGGCATCAGTAATTTTTTACATTCCCATCATTCGGCGCTTAATACATGTAAAGTTTTCGCTTAGTTGAAGAATATTATGTCACTCAAAAAAACGGAACAGTAATACTAAAGTGTTCAGCTGTATGAAATTATCTTTCTTGTACTTATATAAACGACATCAACCATGAGTATGTTCTGTACAATCAATGTAGGAAGTTACGAGTACACGCTTTTGTGGAGACGAACTTGAGTCTAGAAAAATCTACAACATACTAGTAACAGTTATTTAACTCATATTATTTCAAGTTAGATCCACTTTTTAATTATTTAAACAATCTACGTGAACAAGTTCAAGTGAAGATAAGATCATTATTACAGACTGTATATGCACATATAAAATCCAAAAGAACAAATTGCCATATCTGAAAAATGAAGTATTTTTTCAATCAATACTTTATCCAATGGATTAAAACTTTCTCATTCTCGCATTCTGCATCTTTTGAATAAAAATATTATGAAAATAACTTGTTTATTATTTACACTTATTCGTTATATCTTTTATTTTTCTTTCTATCAAATATTTTCATATTGACATTAGTCTCTATCATCATCGTGAATTTAAGATTGGCTTATCCTCACAATGATCAAGAACGTAACAGATCTAACTTGTATGTGTCGATCAATCTTATAACAAAAAGTTTGTCGGCATCACCTAACTAAATCAACCGTATCAAAATACACAAGCACCAGTTTCCGACAGTCAATTGATAAGTTTGATACTTCTTTTTTCCCGTAGCTAAACGAACCAACTGTTGCTTTTTTTTTATCTATTGATTGAGTAGACAAAAGAAAATAATACAGAATATAGTTAGTACAAGTGAATATACAATCTATATGAACTTTAGATTTTTGACTAATTTTTTCATGTATTAATCAATTGATTATGATCACTAAAAACTTTTATTTACAAACTGCCAAATGTTATGTTGTTCTTTTTTTACTTTTTGATGTTTGTCAATCGACACAGATGAGCTTAGATGTATTAATTAGTCTGTCTTTTTTTGATGTTCTTCTGTCGATTATTATTGGTAGTTTAATTTTGATTGGCGAAGAAAATTAAACGAAAAAATTTTTTTTTTTTTGTCTTCTCTTCTGAATATTATTATAACTGATATTCATGTCTTCTCATTTCATTTCACATCATATCCATTTCATCATTCAAAATCAAAACAGGCTAAGTATTCTCGAATTCTTAAATTGACTTATTGAATATTTCTAGGAAACATGGATCCATACTATTCATCACCATCTTATTATTATCAATCATCATGTCCTCTTCATGATTCATATGTTGATCCTTATTCTTCATATCCAACACAATCAACTCCATCACATTATTATCCATCTTATATTGATCAATCTTCATCATCACCACAAATTGTTCTTTATAATAATTCAACGACAAATATTTATGCTCAACCAACACCTCCCGTACAATCTATACAATCAACACCAGTAGTGCTTAATAAAACTTTTGAATTAGGTAATGACTAATTTAATATTATTGCGATTATTAATATTTCTTTAATATTAGCTCCACCAGTAGGTCGTCGACGTCGTCAACGTACTATATTTTCAAAAGATCAAGTTGATATACTCGATTTAGTATTTGAAAAAAATCAATATCCTGATATTCAACTTCGTGAACAACTTTCTCAACGATTAGATGTACCTGAAGCTCGTATTCAAGTATGTTGTTTTTTTTTCTAAGTGATTCATTTGAGAAAGTTTTTATTTTCTTTGTATAGGTTTGGTTCAAAAATCGTCGTAGTCGTGCTCGAACAACAAATAAAACACAACATTAACATAAACTAAACCGTCGACATTTTGTTCACATATAATTGTTGTTTTTCTTTTAGTTAATAAATTCTTCTATAAATTAAGCAAATTCTCGTACTACTTAGTCTTGAATAGAGTCGACTTCTTCGACTCAGATGAAATATGCAATATTGCATGTTCTATTGTTTTAAACAAATCATGTAAATATCTTCTAGGTTCACACAGAGAGCTAGATGAAGCCTGTTAAAGTAGAACCACCAATAAATTTTGATCGCGTACATCTCCTTAACTTACCGATGAGAACAGTTAGTTTCGAAAGTCAGTCGTGGTCCTAATGGCACGAAGTGTTTCAATGAACGTGAAATAGAAGAAAAATATTAAAGAAATTTTTGTGAAAGATTTAGTGATTTATTCAGAAAAGCGCATTGGTTAAAAAAAAAAGAATTGTTTCTCATATTAAATAATCTAATACTATTCAGTATTATTCATTTTAATTGATTTATTTTTCATCGATATAATTCGTCGTGTTCGATTATATTTTCCTTTTTCTAATTGTTTATATGCATTTTGTTCTGATTGTTGTTGTATAATTGATTGAAGATTTCTTGCTGCATCTATTCATAGAACAAATGTTACAAATAAAACGAAAGAAAGAAATTTATTTTTACTATTTAATTCTAAATCAATAGAAGTATCATTCATTGAATAATAGTAACAAAGTTCACAATTTTTTGTTGAACATTGAAATTTATTAACTCCAGAAATTATATGATCCATAGCTTCATCATATTTTAATTGATTTGGAGTACATAAACGTCCTCTCCAAACAATATGACCTAAATATGTACAATGTGATGTAATATTTGTATATTGAATTTCAATCAATTTACCCGAAAAATCTAAGATAAAATATGAAGGTACACCATCAATTGATAATAATTCATGTAATGGTTTTTCATTTTTATTTTGTTCATCTATTAAATAAATAAATAAATAGTACATATGAAAGAATAAATATTCTTCTTACATCTAAAATCTTCTGATGAAAAATCAGTATAACATTGAATATTTGTTAAATTTTTAGTCAAAGTTATTAAATCATCAATATCATTTTGATTACAATTAATTGATATAAAATTATACTTTAAAATAATAAAATTTCGAATTATTGAAATGAAATAAATAAATAAATAATTACTTGTCCATTATGAGATAAAGCATAATTAGAAAAATAATTAAGATGCATTTTTGATGGTATACATTCATTTATATAAAATAAAATTATACTTAATCGAGATGTTTGGATTGATAATGGTAATGAAATTATTTGATTTTTATTTAAATCATAAACTTGAATAGTAGTCATCATTTTGGGAGATTTTATAAGACCTTGATGTATTGGTCGTTGTACTTGTTTTTCATATGATAATGTTTCCATATATGAACAACTATTTCATTTAAAATAAAAAGATATATTCGAAATATTATTTATAATTATGAAGAGTTCAGTTAGAATTCAATAGAACTGAATTTTAAAAGTATTGCATTTCTTCTTGTATTACAATTCAGAATGAAGTAATTCATTGCCTAAATTTTCTGCATTGGTTTGATTAACTTAGAAACAAAGAATGTAACAGTAATGAGTTTTCATATTTGTTTTTTGAATGTGATATTGAATTTTATAAAGAAAAAAGATCCTTACAGAACATAATATTTCTATTTTCATAATCCGATTAATATATATCGGAAGTAACTGTATGCTAAAAACCGTGAGCTATGATCCTGAACTTGGATCAGATCAGGTCTGTAACGGACTCAATACGTCATATGATAAAAGTCATAGTCAATCATGACTTGATTAATATAAGATGATCATCAAGATTGTCTGAGAAATATGGAAACTTTACGTAGAAACATACCTTACTGAGAATAGTATTTTATGAAAGTTTCAGACTTTTTTGCTGTTGCTATCCGTAGATACAGATATGATAACATCATTCGGATAAACCAGAAGATTTCATGCTCTCATTTCCGGATAGGAACAAATCAAAAGACCTGAAACCTTCACAAAATACTATTCTCAGTAAGGTCTGTTTCTACGTAAAGTTTCAAGTGGAAATTCGAAAATCATTTTTTCTGGTGTTCCTGAGGGGAATCACAGCATTCATTTAAAAGCATACCGTAAAAGTGCAGTATCTTCCTACCAACAAGCTAGCAGCCTAAACTTTTTTTAGGGTATTCATAGCTCATTTGTATCTGCATAATGCGGATAGCCTCGACGCACAAGCGATTGATCAGTTGGGGATCCTCTTTCGTTAGCTAACCTTTTCTAGTCTCATTGACTCCTATTTCAGGGTAAAATATTACCAGAAAACTCTGAATCACTTGAAACTGTTCTTTCGTCCGATTAAAAGATTACGTTGAACTAACGTATGACTTTCTTCAAAATTTACCTCACCCACCATCGAATTTCGCTTACAATTGTTCATATATATCTCTTTTAACATTCTATGTAAATATAATCAAATATCTTTGTTTAAAAGGATAAGAAATAAAAATTTATATGAGATGTATAACTAAATTTGAAAGTCATTTCAATTCATATATACATATTTTCCTTTGTATTTCTTCGTTTATAGAAAATTAATAGAAATATC
This sequence comes from Rotaria sp. Silwood1, assembly GCA_905250075.1. NCBI lineage: Eukaryota > Metazoa > Rotifera > Eurotatoria > Philodinida > Philodinidae > Rotaria > Rotaria sp. Silwood1. Next base: position 31,547 of record CAJNOP010000255.1, read on the forward strand.
TCAATTTCTATCAAATGATTATTTTGTTTATACATGTTACTAACATGTATTTTAAGATGTTTATTATCCTAGATTGAGACAATGTTAATTACTTGAAAACTTATTTGTTAAACACACAATAACAAGTTTTATTATTTCATAGCAACTTATAGAATCCTTATAAATTCTACAATTTGATGTGAAACCTCAAAAAAAAAAGAAACTTTTTTTTTCAAGTTTATGATTTTTTTATGTGAATAATAAACGAAAGTCTTGTTTTATAGAAAAAATAAATCTTAATATTATTTATCCAAGTACTTCTTCTAATGAAATTACCTTTTAATAGATCGTTGTTGATGAAAATGAGTACAAAAGAATGAAAATTGATTAGGTGTTTCAACTAAAACTGTTTTTGATTTTGTTCCAAATAAAGCTGGTGCTACTGAAACAGCTATTGCATAAGGTTTATCTCGTCGAGGTAACTAGATAAAAATCAAAAAAAAAACATTCTAATATAATTTAAAATATAGAAATCAATTTTAATCTAACTTCTAATGGAAAATCTTTAATAAAATTAGGTATAGGTGCTGGATTTTCTCGACCATCAATAATTAAATAATAACTTTTTGGAATATTATCATATGATTTTGATTCAATAGATAATTTAAGATGAAGAGAATCTTCAGACAAATAAAAAAAAAAACAACATATCAATTTTAAATTTTAACAAATAAAATAACCTGTGAAATTATTTAAAGTTGAAAGTACTTGTTTAAGTTGATTTTCACATTTTTCAAACAAACGTTTTGATTTCATACTAAAACAACAATAACCAAAATGATAAATTAATCTTATAAAATTCTTATTCTTACTTATCACGAATATTAATTAAATGATAAGCCATATTAACTAATTGTTTTTGATTATTTTCATCACTATAATCACATGTTAATATTGGTATACTAGATTCTCTTCCACATTCAATTTTCTTAGGTTTTGTATGAAGTGATTTATTTGAATTAGTAAGGTGTATTTCCAGAACATAAAAATAAACACCTTTTATCATATCTCTTATCCATACTTGACGACATTCAGCAGAATTTGGTCCAATCTGATTTAATAAACGACCTTCAGAATCATACAAATGAAGCTATTTTACAAAACAAAAGACAAAGAATCAAGAAATAAATTTATTGTTGAATATTTAAGAGGAAATTAAATAAACCGTATAAGATTCAATATTCCCATCATTGATCGATGTTGAATCTCCCCAACAAATTATTAATTCATCATTACCATTTACAAAAGCATGAAGTTTTGGTATGGTTACTCCTGGCCACTTAAATTTAACTGAAGGTGATGAAATTACTTTCTTATCTTTTCGAGTCATCTTTTTATATAAAAAAACAAAAACAGAATAATAATCAAAATTTCTACTATTTAATCTTGTCTTATACAAATCTTACTTCTAATCGAAAAATATATCTTTTTCCAAATTTACCATCATTAATAACATATGTATTTTCTGTTGATGGTAACATAACTTTAGCTTCATCATTTATTATTAATTTATATGATTCAATATCAGATAATTTAACATTATCAGATTTTTCCCATTCAAGTATAATGAAGTCTGGTGTTGATTTACTATAAAATTCGAACAAAATTTTCTATAAACAAAATTAAAATACACTTTCTTTTAATTTACCTCACACGAAGTCTTGGTGCATCATTCATTTCAATCGTTTGTATTTGTACACATTCACTTGAAGTTAATATTCGATTTGATTCATCAACAGTACATACATGTACTTCATATAAATGTCCTGATTCAATTTTTTCTAAAACAACATTTCGTTTGTTACGTGATACACGTATAGCATAACTCTAATTAACAAAAAATATTCATTTGAAAATAAAAAATCAGAATAATATTACTTGATTATTATTTAAACTTTTATAATGTATAACATATTGTCGAGTTGTTTTATGTTTTGGTAAATCACTCCAATCAACAAATATATGTCCATTAGATAAAAGTTTTAAGAAAATTTTTGTTCGATGAATCTTCGTTTGTATATTTGAATTTATTGAATGAAACAACAGGACGTCTGACTGATGTTCTGACATGTCAGTGACTTCGTTATACGTGTGATGGTGATGTGTAGCAAATGTTTTTTTCTTTTTCCTTCTTGTGACTTTCTTTCTTTCTTTTTTTTTAAACAATGCACACCCACATAGAAACTTGTTTTTGTGGCTGGAAGAACATCAACTTTTATTCTAGTTTTTTTTTCTTTTTTTTTGTTTGAATTGAAAAAAAAAAGAAGTAAAATACATTAGCAACAAACCAAAGACAAACATTAACAATCAGTTGTAGAGATCGATTTGATTTTAAGGAAATTGTTGCTCATAGTCATTCTAAGTTTTGAACCAAAAAGAAAAAAAAGAAATTTTTTGATATGATCATTAAAATAAATGAAATGAGAATATATATGTTTTTTTTTTCTATGAACTAAATAATACTCGATCCGATTGATAAATATTTATTTAAAAAAAAAAATTTAAATCAAATATAATTATTATATTACCGAAATTGAGTAGTTAATAAATAGTCAAAAACAACATCGATATTAGTTTTTGTTTTTTCGGATTTTACCTTGTTCTCAGATTTAAAACACTTCCTATTTGATTATTTTACTTGCTAAGCAAAAAATTCATTCGAAAAGACAAAGAATAATTTAGTATGTTTTTGGAGTTGTCTACAATGAAGATGAAAACCATCAGTTGTCGATATTCTGCATAGTTGAATTTTGTTCAAAATTATTTTCACTCAGTTTTCATGTCAATTGGACAAGATATTTGAGAAATACAGCGTAAATTGCACAACAAGAGAAGAATTGAAGATCTTTCCGTTTTATTTTAATATTTATGTATCGAATTTTATAGAAGTTCTTGTTTTGCAATATTATGGGGTAAATTTTACTAAATGATGACCTTCTCAAGGAAGGTTTTCGATTGTGACTTACTAATCGAACTATTATTTTGCCTATAAGTGTTAGTCTTCATACGCTGTTTTTCTCCAAGCTATTGCAATTTTATTATATTTTTTATTTCTGACAAAGTATTTGTAAAAAGATCGACATACAAAATATTAACACGCAATTTTTTAAGATAATTCAGTGTTTTCAACAGTCGATATCTTGAGAACAATATATCTTTTTTTCAGTTGAAACTTCCATGGTATTCTAATATTCATGAGACCTACTTGTGAGCGAAAATTTTGTATTTCGATCTTTTCACAAATCAAAAATTCAGTAAACTTGTAATAACTTCGGAAGAATAGCCTACGGGGGACTAACACTTATAGGTGTCTAGTAGCCTTGTCAAGTCCTCCTTATAGGCAAAATATCAATTTGATTGACGAGTCGCATTTGAAGACCTTCCTCTTGTTAGTTCATGAAAATTATCATTGAGACAATGTTACAAATTTGTAAGTAAGCTATATACTATAGTTTTCTAGACTTTATTCTTTTCTCTATGAGCAAAAGAATATTTTATTTTTGTATCTTTTAGCATGACAAAATAAGATTTCATCGGTAATAAAGTAAATAGAATAATTTCCGTATCTAGGGCAAAAAAAAAAGAATACTTAATGTTGTTATTTTCTTTAGGAAAAAAAAAATTGTTTTGCTTTCCTCTGATGAATTAAAAAAGAAAAAAATGTAATTTTAAAAATTTTCTGGCACATTGATCTCTCATTTACAGTTATGCATATTAAAAAGTAATAAACTAATATTTTCTTTATGAGATGAAGTGTAATAATAGAATTCAAATAGGGTGTGTTTAATGCACCAAAAACACGAAGCTTTCCTACTAAAAAAAAATTTTTTTTTTTTTTTTTTTTTTTCTTGCAAAACTTTTATTTCGTGCACTGAATACCAAATATTCATATGATTAAGTTATAAAATTTAAAGATAAGTTTTATTGATCTTTTCACTTAATAAAAAAATGGATCGTTGTCTTGAAAAATCTGATGAGAAAACATCAGAATTTGATTTGATCTTTTTTTTTGTTTGATAAAATGTCATGAAAAAAAAAGTATATCAATTGCATAAACTTTTTTCTCTATTTCACTCATATAAAATAATTATTTTTTTTTATTCAAACCGAAATTTAAATCTAATCTGAACATAACACGGATAAATTTTATTTAATCATTTTTGCATTTTCACAATCATATAAAAAAAAAATATTCTGAAATGAAATTTATTAAACTATTTAACTGAATATTATTGCTCTAAAAGTGTATATGAAGAATATCAAATTTTTTGCAAGCTAACTGTTTTTTTGTTAATAAAGTACACGCAATACTTAATTTTTTTTAATACAGTATTTGCGAAAAATTAGATCAAAAACATCATAAAAACTGAAAGATGTGGAAAGCATCAAGTCCGAATTTGAGTAATATACTCAAAACTAATTTTCATCAAATTTTAGTTTGTACACCCTTTCAGATCTAGTTTTGAATATTCTAACATATGCTTCGCTTAAAGACGAAAATCAGTTCTATTCGATGTAGATTTTTTGTGCTGATTCTGAATATGAAATTCATTTCTTTTGGAATTCAAGTTTTAGAATAAAAAACGCTTTTTTATGATGTTTAACTATCATATTAAAATAAATCGTTTTTCTTAATAATCAAACAATATTTTTTTTTTAAATTATGCATTATTGTTTTTCAAAACCATATGATGAGTAATATCAAAAAAATAAATTTGAATAAATATTGAGACTTGATGCTTTCTGCATATTTCAGCAGTTTATGTATATATGAAAAACAATTTTCTTAATTTTCACTAGAAAAATACCACAAAAAAAAAAGTTTTACTCCAATTTCAAAATGTCGGCATCTCTCACTAAAAAAAAAGAGAATTACCGATCACATTGTTTTCTTTTATGAATGTGCTCTTTAGTTGATTCAAGATAAAGTGTAAGCATGACACACCTGAATCATAAATATTGACATATTATTCATAGTTAAATTATAATGGTAAAAGGAATAAAAACATGAAAACTGTTTTCGTATTTTGTGGTTTATAAAATGACACAATCAAATAAAAATAGTCTGTTATTTTGAGGTAAATACAAAAGAAAATTCAAAAAAAATAGAATATTCCATAATACAACGACCTTGAATCTTTGACTATGCCGCCATGTTAAAACAGAAAGAAAAAAGAAAATCTAAGATCAATAAACAGTAATCATATTTTTATTAAACTAACACTTATCGATAAATATTTTTCAAATACATATCTTCATTATTTTTGTCTTATTTTTACAAAAACAAAAAAACATAATTTTTCTTCCTGTTAGTATTTTTTATAAAAAATAACTCGACGGTATATATTTCCGTCTTTAACATAATATAGATATATATATTTTTTTCTTTCTTTTTCTTTTTCTTCTTTGTCATCTATTATTTCAAAAAAAAAAGAAAAAGAAGAAGAACAACTAAAGCATAAACGACACGTCTGACGACAACAGTACTAGTAACAAACATAGGAAACGATAAACGCAAGCAACAAATAATCAACAGTCAATATCATAATGATAAAAAAAATAATAGCACTATACATAGATTCATACAATTTGTAATCTATAAAAGGTAAGAAAAGATTATAAATTATTTTCTATGAAATCTAAACGAAAATATAAATAATATTTTCTATTTCATTAGTATATTTTCGTAGCCTTGTATGATATAGCAAGTGTTTGACTGCGTCACCTGCAGACTTAATCAGTTATTTTCTTTTTTTTTGTGCTATTTATTCAGCCTTGAGGCTTTTGGAACTTCACATCTTCCATTTTTCTTCTCTTTCGAAGTGTCATTGAGAAAAACAAAAAATGAATATCATTATTATTAGCATATTGGACAATGTATATTGACTACAATTTTGGGAAATGCTATTTTGGTTTTGCTTTTCTAAATTATAATTTTACTAATATCTTATATATCGTTTGAAAATATTGTTTTTAAATTTATAAATAGAGACATAGAGGAGAGAAAAAAAAATGCAAAAATTTACTTTAATGATATTAGAAAGCATAGAACATTCTAACTGATTATTTATTCTTTACTATGGAAATAGTTTTATGCTAGAAAAAAAAAACCAATTGTTGAATTTTTTCTATAATAAAATTTATTTTGTTTGTGAAACTCATGATTTCTTTCATACAATTCCTAAATATAAAGTTTATTTGTGTTCTCTTCTTCGCACATAAATTTATTAAACGAATATATATTAGAAAGTCATATAGCGTACATGTTATTGATGATTTAATATGTTTGTTGACACAATCTGTGATAGAAGAGAGAAATCATAAAAAAAAAAAAAAAGACGAATATTTGTTATTATCAATTGAATAAATATACAACTATTTCATAGCATCTGTATTTAGCATAAATAAAAAACAAAAAAAGAAACAATAATGATTGTAAATAGCCGTAAATCATTCGAAGATAACACTATAAATATAAACTCGATAATAAAATAATTAGATCAAAAAAAAAGAAAGGACACATAGTACAATAGAAAACATTTCAGATTATGAAATTAGACATAAATCATATATGTCTAAAAACTTAAAACTTGAAATTCAATTTGCAAGTTTTACATTAATACACAGCTATTAGCATAAGTGTAATTTGACCTTTTTATTTTAGTTTGTCTATCCTTATTAATGTTCAAGATATTGGTTTGTCAACAATACGAATTTACTTAGTATGTCAGCGTTTGTCTTTATCTAAAATCTACACAATAAAATTTTACTATTTCAAATATTTTGTAATCATAATAAAAAAACAAAAACATTGTTTTTTTTTTCTTCTTAGATGTACAATTAACTATTTTATAAAAATTTTCAATGACAGAAAGTTATTTAACAACAGATATTATTGTTATTATTGTCCTAGTAGTTGTATTAGGTTTGTGTTTATTTATTGCAATATTTGTAAAAAAAAAAATTCCGTTGTTTTTGTAGTTCTAGTCGGTGTCGGTGCATTTTTTATTCATTTTTATTGGACAAAAATTGGTGTATCTGAAATTTGGAATACAGCTAAATGGAGTTCAATGCGTAGTTCAATGTATCAAACAATACGTCGATTTAGTCGAGGAAATACTAGTAAATTTACTTCTGAACGTCCTTACTCTGGTACATCCATATATACAAATGATATTGATGATGACTTACAACCACCACCACCACCACCACCATCAGACACAATACAAGAGAAAAAATTGAATCCTAATATTACTACATATATCCCATCTCAAAGTAATTATTCTTCAAATAGAAAGTTAGAAAAGTTACCTTCAACAATTGCATATAAAACTCCTATATCTCAAAATTATGGAACAAAAATTGGTCAACCAATTGAAAATACAATTATTTATAATATTCATGAACATAATAACCCATACAATGAACCATCTCCTTATATAGAAAAACACCGTTTCTGAAACAATGATAAGTTCTCTACATTTCTTCTTCAATTCTACTTATATTTTTTTCTTTTACGAGACATAAGCGCAATCCGATAATCGATAATTCAAGAAATTCTATAGAGATATGTATGAGTCATTGCAGGCAAAACGTACACATTCTTATCTTTCATTTGACTTTGATTCTTTATCAGAGTTATAAGTTCTTTTAACATAGACATAAGTATAAATATTGACGTTCTCCAGCTGACTATAATCACAGGAGAAAAAAATTGGACAACTTCAGAATAGATTCTATGACTTGAACCGTACCTATGATGAAGTTTTCAGCGATATTGGATTCAAAAACTTTCCTCATAAAAAACAGGCTTTCTAGAGATCCTGAAGAAAGATGTGTATAGTTTAAAGTTTTTATTTAGTTTTCAAAAATGCTGCCTAAATTCAAAGATCCCTTTGAATAAACGTCCTCAGAGTATCTAGAGTAACTTAACATATATGTGACACATCAGAGATGTCCATCGCGGCTCAAAATCTGCCGCTGCCGCGCCGCGGCCAAAATCAAACAAAGCTGCCGCGTCGCTCCCGCGACGCGATGGCCTGTTAAAAAAAGCTACCGCGACGCGCCTTAAAAAAAACTTGCCGCTACCGCGCCGCTGCCGCGCTGGTATTCGAAAAAATGTTTTGATTTTCAAGGCTTTGACTGGTTTGAAATAGAACTGATGCCGCTAATCGATCAGATTCGCTAAGTCTTACAGTATAGCATACATAAATATGCAGATTCTGTGCAAATTCATGAATTTTTGAAATTTTTTCCTAAAAAGCTGCCGCCGCCGCGCCGCTGCCGCGACGAAAAAATAAAAATCTCTCCCGCACCGCTGCCGCGCCGCCACCGCCATGGCGGCAGCGGCAGCGGCGCGATGAACATCTCTGTGAGACATAGATATTAGCTCTAGAAAAGTTTATTATTTCAAGATACAAATGTTTTAATTTTTCAATGTTGCTAACGAATGACTTTGTTCCTATATATATAAATCTGTTGAATTTCTTGAATCGTCATTTTCTAAATTGTTGGAATTAGTATCTTTTGTGAACATACAATTAGTCTTTCGGTGATATTTATTGTGACTTGTAAATGTACTTCTGTAACAAAAGCATGTGTATAACAGCTCAAATAATGCATGTGAATAAAAAGATGTTCTACTTTTGGTAAATTGTGAGTTTAACAAATAGATGTTTTATTTATTTATAAGAATAAAAATAAGAATTAAATCTGACAAGAATGATTAAGAAAATATTTATTGATATCTATCGATTGATTTTTCATATCCTAAACCTTGTCGATGATTACGGATATTAACTTCAATAGGTATTTTTATTCCATTTTGATTTATACCAAGACCATTACCAGGTATCCAACCGATTTTTTCTAATAATTGATGACCAAGATTACTTGAATTAATTGGTGTAATAATATCGTCTATGATATGTGTAAAAAAAAACAAGAATCTTTAAAAATTCGAAAATAACTTACTAGTTTTTAATAACTGAGCATTTCGTTCTGAATGAAAATCAATATGAGCATTCTAAAATGCAGTAAAATAATCATTCTAGTATTATTCCTATTGATCATTAAGTTCAATTTTCACTTTTAAAATATGAATATGGTATATCTAGATATCAGTAAATTTTAGGGAAAAAATCCAAAATAGTGTTTCTACAAAGCAAAAGATCGATTTTGGTATAGCCTTTAGTTTGTCCTTTGGAACATCTTCAACTCAACATTATTATCGAACATTGAATCCTGTTCAAAATCAGATATTGCAATCAGCGAATTTTTCATTTATGTAATATTCACTAAAGAGTTCGTTTCTATGGAAATCCGCATGAGTCAAAAAAAAATCGTTGTTCCATAAAATACACAAATTTAAAAATCTTTCTTGCATTTGTAAATAGCATGCTTTCTCGAGCAAATATTTCTCTACAAAACTGTTGCACTTTTTGAATTCTCATGTAAATAAAGTTATGTTCAGACTACAAATTAGCATATTCAGACAGAACTATTCTACATGCAAAAGTCTTATACGACTTGCCTAAATACGATAACGTGAAAATCGAGTCAAATGAACTCTTTGGTTTAATCGAATATGCCGATTTGTTGCATGAACACTTTGGAATATAACCTTATTATGAAACACAATCTACAGGAAGTGTTGAACTAAATAGAGTGAAAATTTACATTCACTCATCCGTCTCTAAGGATCGTGATAAATATCTTAGTAATATTCTCCTTACGGGTACCAATACGAACTATATGATGTTTCCTGTTTTAATTCTACAGGGAGATATTCCCATCGAAATAGAAAATTAACCAAAATAGTATTTTGTACAGATACTATTTAGAATCTTTTGATAAGAATTCGATAATAGTTGTTCAATTTTACCTGAGAAAGAAATTCTAGGCATATACTTGAAAAGAATGAAGAATTCTATATCTATTTAACATTTTCAGGCTCGAACTATTTGTTTTCAAGTGACCGAAGACTAAATGCAGACTTTCGTATTGTGAATGATATTTTTCTAATTAATTTATTTTAAAAATTTTTATACTTTTGATTGAATATGTCGTCGATTTCTTTTAAGTTTTTTTCGATCAATAAATGTTTTAATTTGTTTTTGTATTTTTGATTTTGAATTAGTTAACATTAAATTAAGTGCACCATCAACAATTTTTTGTAAATTTTCATCTGATGTTTTTAATATATCATCATCATGTTCATTATTATTTTTAAAAATTTCTTGTTGATTATCTTCCCACCATGATATAACATTTGGTATATTACTTTTATTTTCAAATAAATCTAATTGTTTATCATTATTTTCATTTAAATTAGTATTTATTTTATGTTTATTAATAGAAATAGTTGTTTTTCTATTAAGATCGATAATTCGAGATTTCTTTTTAATTCGATATCGATGATGTAAAATTTTTTTTTCAATCTGTGAAACTGAATTATATTCAAATGTTGAGGATAATGATGAAGATTGTATTTCTAATTTATTTAATAAATTATTACAATTACTATCATTATTAATATTCAAACAATGTTTAGTTTCTTCAATAATTTCTAATATGTCATTATTTGAAATATGTTTTCGTTTTAATAATCTAGCAGATAATGATGACATCGTTTTGAATTTGAATTATAATAAGATAAAATGTATTCGTGTATTATTCAAAATACACTATTCAAATCAATAGATAGTTGATCAATAAATTTTTGACAAAAAAAAAATTATCTAAAAAATGAATAAAATTTCTAATAATTCATTTTAATAGGAAAACCATTCATATCAAATCCTGAAAATAAGATATATTACATCAATAATTACTATATAAAAATAAAAAATAAAAAACTTGTTCAAAATATACCTAATCCATATTCATTAATTTTTTCACTTTCTTCACGAATTATACGATATTCATTTTCCAATTCTTCATCATACATTTGATTATTAAAATCAATTTCTTTTTGTGATGGTCCTTCATCTATATCAGTCGATGATAATTCATCTAAGAAATATTAGTGAGTAAAAAAAACAAAACAAAACAAGACTTAATATATATATATTGACAAAAATTCCTTTACAAAAAGGTTCTATTGATTCCATTTGAACTATTTTAAGCCATGCA
>CAJNOP010000255.1:52615-74143 GCA_905250075.1 Rotaria sp. Silwood1
TGATCAATGATCATTATTCAAATCTAATAATTGAAAAACACTTAAAATTTGTAAATATTTCTTGTTTGTTTATTTATTTATTTCATTATGTATATATTGAAAATAAGAAAAATAGACTGAACATTTTCGATCTTTCAATCACTATTGTCAACTTAGTAATGAGTACAAAAAAAAAAATTATATATAGATTCATCGTTTTTTTCATTATTTATATCAGCATGATTTAGGTTGACAATGATCATGTAAAAATCAAAAATTTGTCTTCAATCATCGGTCTTTTTTTTGTATATATACATGTATTAAATATATATATTCACAATTTTTTACTGTATTCTATTACATAAATCTCAAGATGTGTTATTTCATGAAAAACCCTTGAGTCAGGACAAAGAGTATGACAATTATTTTATGAATGATAATAGCTGATTATTGCTCTTAAAAAGTGATTCCAATTAATCATATTCAATTTCATTTGAAATCAAAAGAGATACATGTAAAAAAAAACCTCTTTCATAGAATAAAAAATTCAAAATTTTCTTTTTTTTTCTGTATCTAATTTTTGTAAAAAATAAATATTTAGATATTTTATTATTTACTGTTATTCATGCTTGTTTATAACGTCATGTTGTTTCAGTTTATCTGGTTTTTTTTTTTATTGATATTGATATTTTTTTGTGAAAGAAAATCGATCTAACAACAAATGTATGCATGGTAAAAGAAGTTTAATGTACATATAGATGAGAAAAAGAAAAAAAAAGAAAGCGACCCTGGCAGGAGTCGAACCTGCAATCTTCTGATCCGAAGTCAGACGCCTTAACCATTAGGCCACAAGGCCGACATATAGGTATGTTGATTGTGAACATTTTAACACGAAGAAACGAAAAAAAAAACCGAATTTCCAGTTTCATAAAGTAAGCAAATACTGCTGTTGAGTATTATTATTGATATTCTGAAAGCAATTTTACCTGTTATCAATTAAAAACAATACACATATGTAGCATTTCATAAATAAATTTCATTTATCATCTAAGAGAATAAGAATAAAACAAGTGCAAACAAACTTTATGAAGAATTTTATATTCGATGGAAAGAGAACAAATTTTATTAATTAGTTAATTTAAAAGTTATCATTTACGAAATTTCGAATTTTCAAACATGAAACATTGTTTTCTGTAAGAAAGTTAGTGTTTTCAAAAGATTATAATATTGTGTTTTATTTATGAAACAGCAATCTTAATATTTAAACGAACTAGTTTTTTGAAGACTTGCTTTATGTACATCAATACAAAGTTATTCATAAAGTTTATTTAGACTTGTTTTTTTATTTATTCTCTTAAATGGGAACGGAAAATTTATTCATAAAAGACTATACATGTGTTTTTGTTGCACTTGACGACAGGTAAAATTACTTTCATAATATCAACAATAATACTTCACAGCGGCATTTATTTATCTTATCGGCATGAAAAACAAACTTAGAATGAACTCCTACCACTAACTAAAAAAAGCATCAATCCATTTGATTATTAAACTGATGCAAAGATATATTATTTTTTTTTTATCGTAGTGCTATTCATGGGCTACCTTGCCATACTGGAGTGATGTAATATTTCGTGTGAATGAGGAGAAGAATAATTTCTTTCTCCTCCATCCTCAATGAATGTTGTAAGAAATTTTGTTTTTTTGCTGATTAAAATAATACTTCTTATTCACTTTGATGCTCAGATGGTTCAAATTTCATATATTGCAGCGAAGGTCGCTACAGTCAACGCTAATGTTCTGATTTTCTGATCTTTTGTTTTCTCGTTTATTATAGCAAAATATTACATAGTATGTCTTAATAGAAAAAAATATGTTTAGTTTTATATAATAATACTGACTTTTGACGTTTAGTAAATAAAAAATTGATGATTAATCGTCAAAAATGATGTGATTTTGATGATATGAATTTCGTTTTGGAATATGAATAGCATTAATATGAGTAATTATCAATAATTGTATCGATTTTTCGTCTCTTGATAAATAAATATATTTTACATATATTTTATTTCAAACAAGAAGAGCGAAATATGAATGATTATAGTATTTATGAATGTATATCATTCTTATAATTCTACATGTCAATATAAAGAATAGCATCAAAATTCCACAATATTGAAGACATTATTTAATCGTACATGACATACGTGAAAATTTTGCAGTGCTTGTTTAAATATTCTTGAATGAAATTTGTAACGATGTTATGCAGATACTTTGTTCATAAATCTTTTACTTTCTCCTATTAACAATCATAATGACATTCAAATACTTTCCAGACATGAGGACAGATTCAAACTACAGAAAGTTTTACAGACTGACTCTCTATTCATATAAAGAAAAACAAGTCAATGAGAAATATTATATGATGTATGAAATATTGCTCTGAGCCAGAGCTGTAACTCGTATAGTTTCGCTTGTTTGTTCCAGATGTTTCTTCTCGAAATGCTCACATTCTGTTTACTAAAGAAATGATTAATCATTTCGATGACAGGACATGACATTTTCAAGGTCTTCTCAATGAAAAAAGAGTTGTGACGTACACTATTGGAAATTGAAATCTAACTTTAGATGATTTGTCTCGAAACTATGGTGATAGAACTACAATTAAAAAACTAATTTCGATCTAATAGTCCTCAATAAAGTAAAATTGACTTAGATTTATATGAACAAAAACATCTATGGTACTGTTCATCATTGCACTGAATGATCAGGAACTCTCTCTCTAGTTGCTATACAATTATCACTTAGATTCAGCTATCGGATTCATCTGATAGGATCTCTTTTTTTAATATTTACGTTAATTGATTTTTCGTATGTTTTTTTTCATCAATTCTACTCAATTATTAGACATGTAATGATGATTCATTTTCATAATTTGAAACGGATCACTAAACAATTGTCGTTGGTTTGATAGATTTTCATTTCTATACATGATCAATCCAATAATAATGTTGAAAGAAGATACAGTCTTAGATTCTTAATAGGAACGTTGATCTGTTACATGTGACTCATTTTTTCTTATGCAAAAAACCGTACTTTTAGTGTAGGCTTCAACTCACGACATACACAAGAAATGTACTTTTTACTGTGACCTACTAATTAGCATGAAAACACTGTATAGATTCTTTTTCTTGAAAAGAAAAATATTTTTGTTGAATTAATGCACTTTTTTGCCAGAGACCTGACATAGAAATGAGAAAAAACAAAAACAAATCAACAATGAGTAATCGAACTAAAGTACTGCAGAGTTACTTTTTCTATGAGACATGCCAATTGTACTCAAACAAGAAAAAGTACGTTCTTTTTCTCTTTTTCCTTCTCTTCATTCCTCAACTAGACGACGACAACGACTATATAAATAAAGGATACAGAAGTGTCAATCTCACACACAACAAGCAATCGCAAAAACATGATTAAAATTCTTATTTTTGTCGCTATCGTAAGTTGCTTTAATGCATTTTGATTGTATAAGATCTTTAAAAATTTTCGACTTTAGGTATGTTTGGGATTAGTTTCAGCTCGTGGTTTTGGTGGTAATCGTCATGATGGTTCAAGTGAAGAAAATAACAACAATGTACCACTATCCAAACTATGTGACAATATTACAGTGGCTCAAACATATATGACTCAACTTCAAGGAAACATTACGGCACTGGTCAACAATGGTTCTTTCACTACTTGGTTACAACAACATGTACAAGAAGTGGCATATATCCAAAATGCTTCCAATACTGATCTTCTTTCATCGAATTGCACAGCATACGTCAGCGGCTTGTTGGCAGCTCGTGCACTTGATCAAACTGCCCAAGATCAACAAAAACAATACATGACCATTGCTGATCGACTCATTGGCGATGTCCTTCGTCAATTTATACGAAAAGGCAGAGGTTCTCGTCATTGAAAATGAACATTAGAACATCACTTCCTATCGAACAATTTACTCTACATATATTTAACCCTGCTTTTATTGTTTTATTTGTTCAATATGTGCTTTCTTTCTGTGTCAAGATTGAAATAAAATATCAACTGTTAAAATTCTTTCTCAATTGAATCAGTATTTGTTGTTCGATAGAATTAATAATGAATCTTTTGTTTTTGCAATTTTATTATTCCTCAGGAAAAAAAGGCGTAGAAAAAAAAAATTTATTTCTATCGTGACGTCTAACCATTCTGTTGCACATGAAAATTTTCCGTGATTGATTATTTACACTTTGTCATTCACAGTGGTGCACTGAAGCCATTTTCTGACGGTAATGTTGTCGTCATAAAGAGAAACAGAAATCTGAATAGCGGTTTAAAAAAGTTGTGCTATTGAATAAAGATCCTCGTTTTAAGCATTTCCTTTTTTTTCATATTATATCCATATCCCACTCTATTCAAAAAATCAATTATTCATCATGACATGATATGTGTATTACGAAGAAAGAATCAGTGACTTAATTTTTTTTTTCTCAAGTTTACTGTAAACAAAGATTATAGAAGAATATTGTAGATTTTTATTCAAAATTCATCTTTCTATCTAGCTTTCTTATGCAATGAGCAACTGAAAATCAAAACTTGTCAAACTTTGCAAGTTGTTTCAGAAACTTTGAGTTATTATAAAAAATTTTTTTATGTTTGAGAGGGATTACTTTTTCTCAATTATCGCACAATAACGAGTTTCTTAATGGCTACCAACTAAAACAGAAAATTTACTTGAGAAGTGAAAAGGAAAAGATTCGATCAATATCAACAACAATGTCCGTTGTAAGACACCGATCTATATTTAAGATCTCATTAAGCATAAGTACAGTGAAATTCTATTCGATACAATATATTCCTATCGAATCTTAGAGCCAAATGAGTTTACTATATTGTATTAATGGTTGAAACAGACATTGTTCAATGTTAAATGCTATTGCACGATATTTCTTTTATACATGTTTATGTAGAAAAGATGAACAATATTTTAAATTATATGTAATTGAAACTATTGTTCTTTAGATGTACAAACCATTTGATTTTAGTAAAATGTTTGAAAACGAAATGTGATTTAGATATGATCTATAATCATCTCGAAAATCCAACAAATTTTATTATCATTTTTATCAATTCACTTTAAATGATGTTTTGTTTTTTTTATCTAACTCAGTCGATAAGTGAAATGCTTGCTAAATTTCTTCAAATTCAATTGATACATTTTGACAACATTAGTGTCAGTTTGAATACTGGTTAGATTTGATTCTCTATTCAATCAACTGTATTATCAGTTGCATAGAATGAAAACAGATGATGATCAATGGCGGATAAAGTGAAAGAATCATTTTCTCAATTTGAAAAGAGTTGAGTAGTGTTAGTATTAACGGTATATAAATACGCTTTATATATTACGATCAACCGTCTGCGATCAGCTGTAGTATTGAAATTTATGAAAAAATGATTTATGATCGAAATGATTATTTTCTGAGAGACTATTCATTGACTTAGAATCTTCTCCATGAGTCACGTACTACAACTGTGATTGATGAAAAGAAATATATTCGAGCAAAAAGTTTAAAAAATGTTTTTTAAAAAAATCCTGTCAAATTAATAGAAATACAAAAGAATAACTACCATTCTATAAAGCACAACTGATTGAAGAATATTGACTACATATTTTACCTCACATTATCATGCATGTTCATGAATTGTTGAATATGGACTTATCAAACTCGAGAAGTTTATTTTCATCCGATGTTAAAGAAATCAAAGGTTACTGTTGCGAACTGTTTCTTCGAATATTCTGCTGTGTCTCGCAGAAAACAAATATGAATTTTGTGATTAGAGACTAATAGTGTACTATGAGCTTAAAAGAGCAATTTCATCCTTTATGTATTGAATAGTAAAAAAAGGAAGTCGTATTAAAAACGTTCAACAAGATCGAGGTACAACGCTGCTCTACATAATTTCATGAAAAGCAAATGATCAAATGATAAGAATAAATCATTTCAAAGAGTTTGTGTGGGTGTGGAGGTATGAACTCAATATTAATGTAGTTTATGTATGGGATGCGGATGAGAATGTGATTTTTGGTGTGTGTGTGTGTGGGAGTGAGCTTGGCCTTTGAATCAATGTGTTTGCGTGGCATACGTGAAAGTTTTGGATGTTCTGAGGAGATCGATAATTCTTGTTGGATTTACGTGTATGCGTGCCCACGTGGGTGTATTAGTATTGTTGTCGGATGTTTTGTATCAGTTGGGTGTAGAAATAAAATGGTGGGTTTTGTGTGAGTGTAATCATTTGAACAGTAAAGAGAAGAACCACACTGCATGTACGTCAATACTTTTACTAAGATCTTTAGCGGCATCAGCACCTACACCCACTCACATCCTGAAGTAGATAAGGGACGAGTAAGTGATGTTGACGTAGTTTCCTGAAGAATCATAAAAATAAAATCTTGGCTGCAGTATTGGCTATAATTGTTGCCTTTATAAATTATGCAAATATTTCGACTTAATGTATCATCAGACAATAGCCTGTATTTGCAATAATATATACATGAGAAAAAGCTTAGGCGACCAACTATCCTGTCCAATCTTACTCAAACTTTGCTCAAGAAGACCTGTAGTTGTTATCATTATTTTGCATTACTTTGTGCAAACAAATAATTACAAAAGCAACAGAATATTATTACACAAAACTAATATAAACTCACATAACGAGAAAAAAAAATCCCACCAAACGCACCATATATTCAACATACATTTCAATATCTCAAAAATCCAAAAAATCTTCGTCCATGGTGGCCAAAATGATTCCAACTCTTGTTACAATATCGGCAGAACTTATCTACCGCATTCTTGATCATCTTAGTAATTTTGATATTTTATGCTCAACACACAATGTTTGTACTTGTATGAATGACATTGTCGACAGCTACCATCGATATCAAGTAAAACAGTACTATATCTCAAAATTTTGACTTTCATCATCCCTAACACATTATTCATTTATCTAAAATAGCCGTCTGTGTAGAGTACTTTTCTTAGCTAAACATCCATTACTAGATCGAACCAAGTAAATTTAACAATTTCTCGAAAACTACTTATGTTTTCAGTTCAAGTCGACAATTGTCATTGATCATTAACAACAATTAAAGCTAACCAAAAAAACTCTTTTAGTAATAAACCGCCAAACGCGAAAATGGCCACCATCCATTGAGATGATGATATTTTGAAAAATTTTGAACAAATTATAGATGAAAACTATACTGCAAAATCCATCACTGAAACCGAAGGAACAAAGATACTACTAAGAGTGATCCTTCCCAGCAATAATCGAACATGTCATCAGACCTAAGTCACTAATTTAATCTTTGTTTCGTAGGCTAAAAAATCGAAGATAATCTCAAAAAATATACTAAAATAAAATAATATAATCTTTTCCAAGTTATTTAATTTAATATTTCTTCTAAATGTGTATATGATTGACCTGGTAAAAATTTGAATAGATTGATAAATGATCGATTTTGTGATTTATCTTTTCTGATTAGTACTTGTAAGAAGTACTATTGTTCAATAAATTGATATTCACTTATCATTCATAATGATATATCGACACAAACAGAAAAAATCAATATTATGTCCTGAATGTTGTCTTTTTATATTTTGTTTAGTTTCTCAATAAATTTTACAATGACTAATTGATGTAAAATAATTTTTCTAAGAAAAAAAACAAGGGTATATCGTCGCTTTCTTTACTTGTTGTTTTTTCTATATATATATCATTAATAATAAATATTTATTAAATCATATTTTTAATATTCAGTTTTAACCAAATGAAATAAATCTTTATTCTAAGTTTGATGATTGAAAAATACTTGAATAAAGACAATAAACATAAAAATTATGTGTGATAATAATAGCTGATTTTTTTTTCCTTAAAATTGAGTCTAATGAACCCTTTCCAGGTCTATTTGAGATCAAAAAATGCATATGAACAAGATCTATTTGATGATATATTACTTCAAATATTTTTTCTTCATCTAAGTTTTTTGCAAAAAAATAAAAATAAATATTTACATAAGAGATATTTTATTATTTATGGTACCTAATGCTTATTCATGACGCTTTGTGTGTTCAGTTTTTTTAACATAGCTTATTTACATTTTAATAAATCAATATTTATATATAACAATAATAAACAATGTTCTATATACTTCAATTAATTATTCGTTGATAATCGATCAAAAAACAAAAATAAGAAAATTTTGTTTTTGATTATTTTGAGCTTTTGTGATTTTTTTTTTAGTGGAAGAAAATCGATCTAACAATGTACAAATAGATGACAAAAAAAAGAAAACGACCCTGGCAGGAGTCGAACCTGCAATCTTCTGATCCGAAGTCAGACGCCTTAACCATTAGGCCACAAGGCCGACATATAATCATGTGTAGTATGAACATTTTAACAGAAAAGAAAAAGAAAAAGATAAGAATGAATGAGAAAAAAAAGAAAGAGCGACTCTGGCAGGATTCGAACCTGCAATCTTCTGATCCGAAGTCAGACGCCTTAGCCATTAGGCCACAAAGCCGGTGTTATATGCAATGAGAAATTCCGATGTCAATCGTACTAATAAATCTCAGTCAATTTAGCAACTTAAGCCTCTTTTTTTCTTGTATATAGATTGATTTATAAAATTTCCTTTTAAATGAAAATTATTCGAAGTATAATAAAAAAAAAATAATGATAATCATATGAGAACAAAATCAATAGTTTAAATATCACATAATAAAATATACGTATACGCTGATCGAACATTAATTTACTTCTATTCGCTTGCTTAAAATGTAAAAAGATGTCTATCTCAATTGTATGAAAGAATAAGTGTACGAAAGAAAAAAAGAAATCATATAATTTGTTTTGAGATATAAATGAATAAGAGTTTGTGAACATATATTTGAACAATGATGAATTATGTTTAATATTCGATTCTTTCAAATGATTATTAACTTTATCTATCATATAATTTTTATTGCTGATAACGATTAGAAGAAAATTTTTTTCATAATTAAAATCAATAAAAACGATGCTTAGTTTATTTCGTCATTTATTCAACAAATACTTTGATCATAGAAATTTATTTTTTAAAAGAACAATTATTAATAAACTATGTCATAATATAATGATTCATCGATTTCGAAACTTATTTTTACAAGATAGAAAATCTCTTTTATTATTGTAAGTTAATCAGAAAAAAAAAAGAATCTTTTAAATTTCGTTATCGAAATTTGCATTATGCTATCATCTTTCTCTTTTTTTTAACTTACAATAGAATACAGCTAACATGTTTCGAAAGGAAAGAAAAAGATTCTTTCATACATATATATGATTCAATGCATATGCATATGTACAAACTGCTTGATGCGGCCATACATGACAAGTCATATAGATGAAATATTCAAAAATATAATAAACAGTTCGAAAATCAATTGAATACTATGTTTTTTTTCTAGTTCAGTATTAAAAACTGACTAGGAAATATCCCCAGGTATCAAATCAATTTTGGATCAAGTATATGCCCAAACGATAGACCTCAATGAGCTATTAAATACCCTATAAGGGTTTAGTTTTCTAGGCCTCCTACGCAAAGATATGCGATTATTACTATTAGTAGTTTTGCTGGACTACAATAGTAATGCATTCTATATCTTGACTAAATATGTACCGATCAGGCTCAAATTTATATCAATAGTAAGGTACTCTGTATTGATTAAGATTCCGGAGTTTGAAGATAAATCATTGTTTTTTTTTATCAAAAATAGGAATCTGTTTCTTCTACCAATTGATTGCTAAAAAATAGCATGTGCTCTCTTGCTCAAAGATGCAAGTATTGATTCATCCAGTGGCGTAGCCAGAAATTTTTGAGTCATGGGCAATTCATTAGCCGAACTATTTTGAGTTACGGCAGCTCAGGGCAACCGTTATGATTTCAAAAATATCTATGCGCAATAATTGTTCAAGCACTGCATAGCTCAATAAATCCATGGGCAATAACTTTTGGAACTATGGGCAATTGCCCAATGGCCCTACCCCTGGCTACGCCACTGGATTCATCTAATATTTTCAGCACACATTCATTTCATAATGAATATACACAAAAAAATGTTAGCTTATATGTCGATGCTTTAGTTAACAAAAATTAGAACCAAAAATTCGTGTATTTTCATTATGGAACACACAGTACTGATATACTAAACTTAATTTTCCAAATATGTCGATATCTTGCATATGTATTTCACTGATCCAAATTAAGACTTCTTTTGTTTGAATGCTTTCTTTGCATAGAATCGTTGATAGTCGAAAACGGCAAAGATAAGTGATTATGTCCTGATTTAGTTAAAAAGAGATTGATATGTAAAGTGAAAGAAGAAGTGTCTGGAGGAGCACACGTTCGCGTTGAATATATATGTATGTTTAATCACGATAATTAATTTCTACTATTACTACACATGTCATGAGTGTGATTGATCCTTATGTTAGTTCATTGGGTGTAGTTTATCGTAACTAAATATTATGTATTGAAAATTTTCTCAACAACTCTCACTTTTACTCATTGAATGATTCTCTCTATTTTCTTTGTTTTTGTTAACTCTTTTCTGACCTATAAACATGTCAATGAAAATAGATCAAATGATGAAAAGTAGATGAATACATGGTTCCAATTTTTATTAAGTAAAGCATCGACATATAAACTAACATTTCTTCGTGTATGCTCATTATGAAATGAATGTGTGCTGAAAATATTAGATGAATCAATACTTGCATCTTTCAGCAAGAGAGCACATGCTATTTTTTTAACAATCAATCGATAGACGAAACAGATTCATATCTTCGATAAAAAAACAATCATTTATTTTCAAATTCTGGAATCTTAAGCAGTACAGAGTACCTTACTATTGATATAAATTTGAGCCTGATCGGTACATGTTTAGTCAAGATATAGAATGCATTGCTATTGTAGTCCAGCAAAACTACTAATAGTAATAATCGCATATCTTTGCTCAGGAGGCCTGGAAAATTAAACCTTTGTAGGATATTTAATAACTTATTGAGGTCTATCGTTTGAGCATATACTCGATCCAAAATCGATTTGACATCTGGGAATGTTCCCTGTTGTTCAGTTGAGTTTTGATAATAGAAAGTGCAATAAACAAGATCATTTTTGATTCTTTTACTATTAAAATGAAGAAATCTTTAATTTTCTCAAGAATAAAGTAAAATTTGAAAAAAAAAAACTAAATAATTATTTTTGTAACTCAAAACTGTTATAGAAAAAAAACAATATAAGTCTACAAAAATTCCTATAAACACATGCTATTTGTCTATCTATATTGACTTTCATAGATTTCCTTTTTCGCACTTTGACTGAACTTGATCAAAGATTTTTTTTAATGATGACTTAATCATGATCTCTACTGATTAGATATTGCAATGATCGATTATTTCGAAGTCTAATAGTTATATCGAAAATGAATACTCTCAGGATAAGAAATATCACTATGACATACTTAATCAAACAAAAAAGACAAAATAGATATTATTACAGCACGATGTCAAATATGTCGATAAAATGTAGATAAAAGATGTATTCTTACAAAAATAAATCATAACTTTAAACTCTGATAAAAAATATCATGAGCTTTACTTGTTCAAAAATTTATTCGTTGTAGAAAAATTCAATATTTTTCAAATAAATACAATGATAAATAGAAAAAAAATTTCGTCATGGTATAATTTTTTTTATGTAGAAAACTAAAGTCAGGAGTTCATTTTGTCTGCTATTTATTTGGTAACATGACTTTTAGTGTGAGCTGAGTTAGCTGTTGATCCAAGCAGACAGACAAATATGTATTCTATTTAAGAAGCATGCCTTTGTCACTGATTCCAGTTAACATATTGATATTTATAACTTGTATCAATAGAAGACGTCGCTGACTTTTTTTTTTATTTGCCAAGACAATGATCAAATACAAAATATATAGCTGTGTTTATTGAAGTTTATTTGTATCTATTCAGAAGTAATTACGTTTATATACATTGTAGTCAAGCTTTTTAAATTTTTACTTGGATGAAGTAGGAAAAAAATATGTTTCTTCTTTCAATTTTTAAAATAGAAACTTTCCATTATTATAGATATTAGAAATAGCCCATAGATTTTGTAGGTTGGGTACCCGTTGAGTTGAAGCTTTCAAGAATCAATCCTAATCTGATCCCATAGATTGGACAGATCGGTTTTGATAGTCTTAATCCATGATACATTTATCAAATTTGAAGGATGATATTACTATTTGTCTCATAGATGATCCATGAATTAACCTGGGAAACCACATAGGTTCTCTATCGTTGAAATATCTTTTTTTTTCATTATAGTCTAAATGAACCCATAGAGCTTTCAACTGGGTTATGGATATCGCATGGATTGCTTTATTTACTGTGAGTTTTTATCTATTTTTCTAGATAAGAAGTGTCGTATTCAGTTTACATAAAACGCTATTAGTCTGAATATGTCAAGTGTCAATATAAATAATGAGGAAAATGTTTCATCAAATGAGACTGTTCAATCACAACAAACAACACATAGTGTAACAATACATCCACCACAATCTCAGTCAACCCAATCTTCAGAAAATTATTTTCAATATCCAATGACGCCTTCAGTATATTATCATACTAATGAAATAATGCCAGGAACACTTGTTCATGATGCTAGAAATGATCATCATCATTATGTAGAAAATATATTTGATGTACACGAATACACAGTATGGTCAGTATTCAATTTAATATTCTGTTGTCTTCTTATGGGTGCTTTTGCACTAGGTATGTCTTGTAAAACAAGACGAAAGAAAAAAGATGGTGATCTTTTAGATGCACGAAGTGCTTCAAAATTAGCTGTAGTATTAAATGTACTTGCTACTCTTTCTGGTATTGTTACTATTACTCTCAGTATTTTTCGATTTACTGGACATATTTCAATGTGAATTATTACATTTTATATTTGTGTTACGCATTTGAATATTTTGCTTCTTTTCTTTTTTTAATGTATATGAATGATGATTTTGTTTTTTTTTTTGAATGTTGTGATAAGAACTATCAATGCATATTGTTAATTTTTTATTAATTTTTGCAATTTCATGCATTTAGATAGAAACAAAAAAAAAGTTTACTTAGATAGATATAAAAGATTGAAAATTATTCAAAAAATGATGACTAGTTTATAAAAATCTTGAAAATCAACTAATAGGAAATAAAAGTCTTTTGAAAAAAAATTCTTTGAAGTCTCTATACACAAGAAAAACATGTTTTCCATGGTCATAAGATCTAATTGATGTCGTGCATATTCGTATGAATCATATATGAAGAGATCTTTCTCAAATACGAGCATATTCAGTATAATCTTATTGTATTCTAATTAAAATGTATTGTTGAGTTTGCACTTTCTTTTTGAAATTTAGAAGCATTTTTCTTTATCATAAAATAAAGCATTCATAAGTGAATATAATGTATCTTTAGGCATGTATATTAAGGTTAGTTTTATAAGTATCTAAAGGCATCTATCGATACTACTTTAATCTCAAAATAAGCAACTGACTGAAAAAAGTTAATAAGACAGAATAGAAGACTTCAAGTCTTCTACTGTATCGAAAGCTTTACATATGTTTGAATTTTTTTGCTCTTCGAAAATATCCGACAAATTATTGATGATTCGAAAATGAAGTCTTGCAAGAAAAAGATTCAAGAGATCGAAGTATCAACTACTCGAAATTCTACGAATTTCGTCCATCTTAGATAAGCCATTCGTAGGCATCAACTTCTCAGAATGTTACTTGCTGATAGATCAATATTTCAATATGTCTATCGACTTATAGCTTGGATATAGAACAATAATAAATATTATTTTCTATTCTTATTTGAAAGAATACAGCTGATGTCAAGGTTCTAGTTGATCACTAATGAACTGAATAATCAAATTTAATGAATTGTAATAGTTCAAATAAAAAATTGACATTTATGTGAATGTCAGAACATCCGATTTTGATTAATAAGAATGTAGAATAGCCTATATAGTTCATTTCCTATTTCATAATTAACAACGCTATGTAAAATTAAATCAAACCAAATAAATTTCTAATCACGAAATTCTATACCTGGAATCTATTTATAAATACAATAATGGATTATGTATGAGACTCTTTTTTTTGTTAAATTATAAAAAAACAAGATTAATAGGCTTATTTTCTCGTTTGATGAAATCAATCAGAAATCAAATTTTTTTCACAAAATTCTATTCGTAAGAAAAAAAAAATAGATAATTTAGTCAACAATGAGAAGAATGATACAGAAGACAAAAAATAAGTAACATCTATCATTTTTAGAATAATCAAATTAAAAGTAATATGAAATATTTTTATTTTATTTATTTAATACATAGAATTTAGAAGTTATTTATTTCAAAAAAAGAATTTTTACTAATGATTAAAAACATGCTTTTTCTTTTTTTAAAAAAAATATATATATTAATTAATATCTAATGATATTATATATTTATAAAATTCGTAATTCAATATAATCTTAGGATAAAAAAAAAAGCATCATTATAAAACCTGCGGCTATTTCTCGATATAGTAGCGTTACAAAAATGAGATAAGGTCTTTTTTTTTTCAGAAAACGATATTATATTGATGAAATGATTATGTTTTTTTCTTTCATTTTCTTAAAAAATAGTTTTACTAAAGATTAAAAAAAAAAGTGTTGTGCCATCGTTTATTCGAAACATCAAATTCCGATTGATTGTAGTAACAATGCACTTAAATGATATATATATATATTTCGAAAAAAAAAATGACAATATTTATCATAGCCTCAAATGTTCATTTCTTTATTGAACTATCATTAAAATAACGTGTACTTTGAGGAAACAATTTTTTTCCAACTCAGTTGATTAATGAGACATTTTTTCTTTTTCCCTAATGGCATATTTCTTTTTTTTTTTCTTCTCTATTAAACTTAACGTATATATATATATAGTTATAAGATAGACCATTTTTTTTCGTAAATATAATATTGTTTTTCTATAAGATGAAGGAAATCGAACTTATTTCACGTAGACTTATGATATTTGCTGGTATTCTAATATATGTATTTGGTTCAATTGGAAATATTTTAAATATTTGTGTTTTTACAAAATGGTGTCGTTCAAAAAAAAAATCAAAATATTCTCATTGTTGTCGTACAAGTAATAGTTCATTATATTTACTTGGTTCTTCAATATCAAATTTAATTGTAATTATTTATCCATTATTAACTAGAATTCTACTTGATGGTTATGAATATCATATTAAAGAAAGTAATGCATTTCTTATATGTAAATTACGCTATTATATATTACATACATTTGATTTAACATCGTTAACATGTGTTTGTTTAGCTACATTCGATCGATATTTAATATCATCACGAGAAGTTCGTCTTAGAAAATTAATAACAACAAGAAAACGAGCAAAATCTATTATATTATTAACTATCTGTTTATTTGGTTTACATGATATTCCAATAATAAAATATTATAGTGTTTCAACAACAGGAATTTGTACTATTGTATCAAGAATTTATTTATATTATTATTTATATATATTTCAAATATTTCTTCATGGTATAATACCAATTATATTTCTTTCTGTATTTGGTATTTTAACATTAAAACAATTACGAATAATAAGTCGAAGAAAAAATCATTATGGAATGATAAATAGTGATAAACAATTATCTCGTATGCTTTTATTATTATCATTAGCAATTATATTATCATCAATTCCATATTGTATTGAACAATCATATTATGTTTTATTTAATGGAAATAATCGTAAACATACATCATATTTTTTTCTTTATCATATTGCATGTTCAATATTATTTTATACAAATCCAGTATCTAGTTTTTATATATATTATATATCAACAAGAAGTTTTCGTATACAAGTACATAAAATTCTTTTTTCAAGAAAAAATCTTGATTTAGTTGTTTTTTATCAAATTAAACCAATAACAACTACAACAATAAGTTTACGTGAATCTATTGTATAAAAAAAAAAAAAAAAATTTCCGTTTTTTTTTTCTTTTTGTTTTCTTCATTTGTTAAATTTAAATATTTATAAAACACTTTCTATAAATTGAATATATTATTATACGATGATATAGGATGTTGATTTTAACGGTAAATTGATAAAATTCAATTGAAAATAAGATAACAACTTTCATAATTATGCAGTTAATAGATTTCTTTTTTTTTTTTCTGAATTGTTATCATTTGAATAATGATCAAAAATGATTTAACACATCTATAAAGCGCTTGGAAACAAAAAAATTGCTCATTTTTTTTATTAAAAAAAGAAAAGAACCTAAGGGATTTATAAAATATTCAATATTATATTCAAACTTGTAATATTCTTCCGCTTATCATTATATTAAATGATTATATCATCAAGTACAATGCTTTTGTTTCTGTTTGATTCATTTTTTCAAACTATTACAAGCGTCAGTATTTATTTTAAAAAGCCGTCAAGTGAAATTCTTTATCATACTATAATTTTGCTAATCTTGACTTTCAATTATTGAATGACAAATATTTCGAATACAGTTCATGTGTTCTTACTCTAGCCATTTTTCTTATCATATGATTTGAGTCTCGAATCATACTAAATGAATTTATTATGCTCATGCAAAGTTAACCAGATATTAGAAATTAATTTCGATTTTAACTAAAGATTTTTCAACTAGAAATTCCGAGGGTTGTTGAACTACCTATAAAAACAGTACATTTTAACTAACTTTTTCTTTCTATTATCAATAGTATCATTTCATAAATTGATATTATTATTGAGATAAACAAAAAATCAGTCAAAGCATATTATAGATGTTATATGAAACATGACAATTTAAAATAGGACTTGTTACTATTAGAAAATCCATGAATTACATGAGTTTTACATTGTATGTCTTCGTACATTTAAATTAATAGACTATTTCTCGAAAAAAAAAGCTGCTTGCTTATTTGACATATTAACCGACCGGTTCTAGAAATGTACAGAATCACAAGAAAAAAAAATCTTCGGGATCAGAACTGAAGTTTATAGTAAAATACTTTATGGTACAGTTTTGTCTATATTGGAACTAAAGTCACTTGGTTCTGCATATTTTTAGTCGCGTCAATCTCGTTGAAAAAACATTTAACCAGTTCAAAGAATAATGGAGTATTCTAGACGGCTGCTTTTCAGAGTATATACTTATTCTTGTCATAATTTGCATCGATATTAAAATAAATTTGAAAAAATAAATGAAACAGGAAGAAAAAAAGTGCATTTCCGAAGAACTTGACAACGGGAGCACCTTCATTATTCTTAACTTCATACTTTAATGAACAAGTATAATGCTCAACTTGTATGTATGAAGTTTTAGAGAATTTTACGCACTATTAGAATATATAATTACTTTTGTAAAGATATTAATTCATAGTATGTGATACATGAAAAATATAAAGTTTAATTCTTTTTTTCTTTCATGCAGAATATATTCATGAAAATAAGAAATTATCAGTTTATTTTTTAAATAACATTTACAAAGAATTATTAGTTGATCTTTAGTTTCTTTTTTTTTTTGCAATCATATTCAGAAAAATGAAAATCTAAAGAATAATACATTCTTTTATTCAATAAACATTGTACTTTTTTTTTTTTAATCAGATAGACATTACAATTACATCAAAAAAAAAGAAGTGATTATTCAACGAATAGACAATGTTCAATTAATTGAATAAAAAAGTTTAATTTGCATTATTATTTTCAACAAATTACTTTTAAATAATAAATAGAGAACACTTTAAACTTTATGGATATTTCAATTAAACTTGTTTGTGTAAAATTTTACAAAGTTTTGTATTCAATGAGTCTATTGTCAGTTCATAGATGATTAAAAATAGTTTTATATCGTATTGAATTGTTATACATTGAACAAATTTTGAGTAAAGTATTTGAAAATTGAAATGTTGCAAACTTAATTCATAAATTATCAAAGTTCATCAAAATAAATAAAATAAACCATAGATAATCTCACAAAAGACAATTTCAAAAATGTGGACAAACTTAAATGGTTAAGAGCAAAACACTTTATCTTCACTAAGACGCTTGAAGAATATTTTTTTTTGCATAGACGTTTTCTAACTCTGTATGGTTTTTTGTCTTTCTTCTTCCAGCTTTCCATGTCACAACAACAACTATTACAGCAGAAATTTCGAATTGATCTTTAATTGTTGCATCATTGCTCATGGGTCTCAGCTTAAAATTAATACATAATGACTGATGAATTCTCATTAGAGGCACATGTTAAACACCACATTCAAAGAACATAAGAATGATCATCTTGGTCAGTGTTCAATCATGTAATGCAATTAATAGAAAAGTCTGAATAATTTCTTTTAAAATAGATATCATTTATTATAATTAAGTAATTGTATGCAAACAAAAACAACATGCAAAAGCCTTTTTCCTTTTTGTTTTACTCTTTTCTTTTTTCTGTCCTTGAAACATTTACAAGTATCATTTCTTTGCTTCTTGTTTTTGTTGTCTCTTTTGTTTACTTACTTCTTCTCAAGTTCGAAAATTGTTTTTTTGCTTTTCTTGTCTTGTCCTTGTATGTACTATTTTACATCTATACAAGTAAATTCAATATTTTGTATAATGATATTGATGACAACTGTAAAACTCATCGTATGTATGTTATACTAAATGCTTAAATATCATAATTTTTCATTATATTATTGTGTAACTACGTTCGAATGTTACATTTATGAGCATAATAATAATAAAAAGAAGAAAGAAGACAATTTCAAAAACAACATTCATAAGCTGGTTTAATCAAATGCACAAATGTATTATTCATTAGGAAAAGTCGCATTTTTTTTTCTACATAGTTCTGAAAATTATTAATAAGAAAAGAGCATAAATGTTTCTTTCTTCTAATCGAACAAAATAATCATTGTTTTTTCGATAGAAATATCAATCCGTTTTTCAAAATTAATGTAAATTATTTACTAATTGTGATGAATATTAATTTTGAAAATTAAATATCATATTTGAACATTATTATAAGAGATTCACATTCACAAGAATGATAAGCGAAAATTATTTCAATACTTTTTTTTTTGTTTGTGAGCAAAAAAATTCAATTCTATTTTGTAATAGTATACAACAAAAGCACAAGGATATTTTATTTTATTACATTGCTATCGATCTTCCAAGTATAAATTTTACTTAGATCAACCTCTGTTTCTAAGATTTTCCAGAAATATTTTCAATATTAGCGACTTCTATAATACATTTAAGTTCATGTCTTAATGCTAGTTTACGATTACATTTATTGTGTGGGGTGTGGGTGTGGGTGTGTGGCGTGTGGGTGTGGTTGGGTGTGGAGTGTGGGTGTGAGTGTGTGGGTGTGGGTGTGGGTGTAGATAATCATTCCACCATCCACACCCACCCACACCCTAAGATATTATCATCATCGTCATCACAAGCAGTATGACAAGATTTCTTTTCCTTTGATATCGGTTGGACATTACATGTTCGTATAAGAGTCAAACAGAAGAGTTGTTATGAAATAAAGAAAAAACAATATCATTCATAGAAAGATATATAGGAAGAAAGAAAAATCCTTGCTGTTTCTGCTGAAAAGTCTATTATCAAAAATTTTTCTAGAGACACTGTAGTATGGTTTCTAAAAGATTAGTACGCTATGCTCAGCTTTTGATACTATTTCGAATGATATAATTTTCAAAGAGCCACCACGAGATCGAAAATTTCGAAACGATTACTATATTTTCTTATCTAGAGCTTAGGTTTAATATGAAAAACCAAGTTGTTCATCTGTATTGAATACGTAATTCACCATCATGACTTCAGAGAAAAGAAATTGTTCAATCGAATTGATACTTGATTTCTCTGTCTATTATTGTATTTATTTTTCGTTAGATTTCATTGATAATGTTGAATTCTTCTGCCAATAGCACACATCAGTTAAAATTAATATGCATATCTAGTATACATAGTATGTATATTATTGATAATTGAAGTAATGAAGAGAACCCAAAAAGTAAACTACGTTCAGCACTATCGTCGTGCTTGTTATATCATCAATAGAATACAGAGAATATATATACTGAAAATTGTCTTAAACGAGGACTTTACACTTCCGTGACATGTTTATTTTTTGCTGCTGATCTTGTAAAGAAAATGAAACTACATAAACTTTCTAATTTTTTCAGCAAACTGAGTTGTTTTGAGAGAGAGTTATGAATTTTTACAAGTTCCATGCCGTTTTCCGATACCTATCAATATAGAATTTCGAAAGTTTTTCAAATAAAAGATTTTCATTTGATTTTTATATAATCTGTTAGAGGCACCAAAGATGTACATTGAAATTGTTTTGATGTAACCTTATGTCAAATTTCAGATATGAAAAAAATGTTTTGTTTTTTGCAACTAAAGTCTTTTTTCTAGACTTTTTATTTTTATTTGCACTCAGAGTTTCATCTATGTTTTGTTTTCGTAATCAAAACTAACGATTAACAGATGATTCTGTACAATTTTAGTAAATCAGTTTAATATTTCGTGTCACTTTTAATAAGATACTTAAGAAAATCTTAAGATCACTACGATTATTTCGTATTAGAAATTAAAATCAATCAGATAATACTATAAAATTATTTTCCACTATCTATACTTGTTGAATTAAATAAGTTATAGCTTTATCGATTCTGTCATATTATGATACAGATTTTGTGCACATATAAAAATACACAATAGTAAAAAATAAAGTCATAGGCCGTTCAAGTCTCGATATATGCACAAACAGAAAAAGAAACAATTATTCTATTTACTAATTATTTTTGCTGTCTGATACGAAATCATCATAGTGATAATAAAGTCTGTTTTTAAATATCGTTCATCCAATTTTTCTCGTTAGACAAATGAAATTTAGAACGATGCCTATCATTCAAAAAAGTTGATTATACATATAGTCAATAACACGACGAAAAATTCTGTACAGTTTTATTTACAATAGCTCGCGAATTTAATATATTTTTACGTTTTTTTTGTCTGAAAAATTATCTCGGGAAAGTCGATGAATAGTTAAATTTCTGATAGAATACGTGTATGCTACATATAAAAACTACTAACTTTCTGTTATATTTATCTATTTAGATAAAATATTTATTATTATTGTCATGAAATGATCATTAAGCTTTAGTAAAAAAAACAATAAAAGAATTTAATGCTTTTTCTATTACTTTGAACATACTTTGTTGCTTCACTTTTTTTTCTTATCGTAATGAGTGCCTCAACATGTATCGATAAATGTTTGAATTCATGAGAAATATCATTATAGTCATTTGTTATTTTATCCATTTTCAATATTAGTGTA